>AWOL01S0030636.1:6115-18269 GCA_000715115.1 Nicotiana otophora
CCTTACAATGTAAGATCCTTATTTGGCTAATAGACAAAACATAAAAGCATGATCAACAACTGGAAAAAACAATTTCATGGCCTTGGGTTTTGAAACTAGTTTGGACAAGACATGGATGATGGTAAAGGTACAAATGAATAGTATTTTCATGGCATTGGATTTGGATAAATTCATTGTTTGACATGGATGATTTTTCTTTGATGACATGATGGACCCTTGAATAGTATTTGCATGGCATAGAACTTGGGAAAATTTATGGCTTGAAATGGGTAGGCAACTTTATTGATATATATTTGTATTTTAATGGTAAACTTTGATGGATTAAAGTGGCTAAAAGGTGAAAAATGTATGTAGATTATTTGTTTTTCCAGGTAATTGCTTTTGGGGTAGAGTGGTGAAAAGGATAAATAAGGTGTGCAAAATTTTATTTCTTCAAATGGGTACATACCTAGGGGGTTAAGAGTTGAAAATGGTGATACTTGTGCAGTTTTATAGATTAGGGAAAATGGGGATTATGGACGGGAAGTTGGATAAAAAGGTTTAGAAGACTCATGCAAATTATTTCCTCACTCATGATTATGCATTATACTTGTCTTCTAACCCTTCTATCATTCACTTTTCAGCACTTGCGAAATATCTCTTTGCATGCGGATGATTTTCTTCAATAATTCCTACTCTTTTACCTTTCTTCTTCTGCGACAAAGTATCAATATCCTTATTTAAATTTATCTTAGAAATTTCTGCTGGTGAATCTTCAAGCATTTCCTTGTATCCCTTAAGTGATATCTTTCCATTTTTCCAATGGGGGCGAGTGGAAGAATAATTCGAACTTCCTTCCTCTCCCGGCCACGTCTCCTCTGGAAGACACTTATTTTGCTGAAAAATAATCCTTTGAGCTTCGACGTACTCCTTTTTTATTGCTCGGATTGTGACTGGGTAATGAAACCAAAAGGACACCGTAGGCATCACCTTCATAGTTCGTTTGATCACACTAAATGGCCTGTGGAACATAAATATTTTGACTCCACGAGAATGAAAATGATGAACCCAATATCTTTGAGGTTTGAACCACAATACAAATATTTTTAAGAAAGGTTCAAGAGTGTCAAAGTTTCGAAAATCACGGTACTTGAATTCCATGAGAATGTGGTATTGATTGAAGAGATACAAAAAGAACCATAAGAGCTCTTGTGGAAAATTCTTGGCCTACGTTTTGAACACGCAGCATAGTGAAAATTCCGGATTAAAACCAAAAGCTTGTATTATGGAACCTCCTTAGTTTCAAAACTCTTGGAGTTCATAAAAACTCTCCACCCTAATAAGATGGAAGGATCAATAGGTTCTGAAAAATCAAACAACTCCGGTGGGTGATGTAATGATGGAGAACCTGGGCGTGGATCATGTGAGAACATGAACATTTGAATTGTTGATTTATTCTTCTTCATGTGTTTTTGTTGCAGAAACCTTTTGGAAAATTCACCTTCCTGTCACGACCCAAAATTTCCACCTTCAAGACCATGATGGTGCCTAACATTTCACTTGCTAGGCAAGCCAATATTAAAATAATCTTAATTATTTTTAAGAAAATTAAATTAAACAGAACTCAATTACTGAAATAAAGTGCGGAAGACCATAACTACCGAATCATCACAATACATCCCCGAATCTGGTGTCACAAGTGCACGAACTACTAGAATAATATAAATAAAGGTCTGAATAAAATTTAAGCTGTTTGAAAGATAATAAATAACTAAGATAAGATAGAAGGAAACTTCAGAACTGCGAACATTGTGCAGTTATACTTCAAGTCTCCTCTGAGTAGCTGAATCTGAGCACGTCTATGGTACGCCGCTGGGACCAACTCAAAAATCTGCACACGAAGTGCAGAGTGTAGTATGAGTACAACCGACCCTATGTCTTCGTAAGTGTCGAGCCTAACCTCGACGAAGTAGTGACGAGAATATGACAAGACACGTACGTAAACAACATGTAAATGGCACGGCAGGAGAAGTACGAATACGAAGCAACAATAATACAATTAATAACAATTTATAAATTGGGAGGGGATATGCGAAGGGGAAAGATATAATAATTTCAGCAGGAGAAGTATCACTTAGGAACAAATTAATTCATCAATAATAAAATGAACAACTAATAATATTAAAATGGCACGGTACCACCCGTCGTGCTTTTACTCTCATTCCTCCCATAAACTGATAAATAAATAATAATAATTGGCACGACATCACCCTTTGGCACGACATCACCCTTTGTGATTTTACACTCTTTGAAAATGGCACGGCACCACCCTTTGTGCTTTTACACTCAAAAATGACATGGCGACACACTTCGTGCTTTTACACTCTTTCTCACCATGACAATGATAGTATAAATAATAAAAATGGCACGACATCACCCTTCCTTCTTTTACACTCTTTCTCACCATATTCAATAATAATTAAATCAATAAAAATTTTATGAATAGTTATCAAATAATCAATAATAAACTTAAGTAGGAATATCTTAATTAAATAAGCAAATATTCAAAATGGAATAAATTCCTCCAGCATGCTTTGACTCAACCACAATGCATAAGTACTCATCATCTCACATATACATTGTATCTGCACATTAAATCAAGTAGCAAATAGACAAATAAATCCTACTCCCTCAAGTCAAGGTTAACCACGACACTTACCTCGCTTTGCAACCAAATTCAAGATTCCAATAAACCTTTGCCTCGCTAATTTGTGTCCGAAATCCTCAAATCTAGTCATAAACAATTCAATATACTCAATACAAATTGTAGGAATTAATTCCATATGAATTTACTAATTTTTCGGATTAAAATCCAAAATTCATCTCAAAAATCAACAGTGGGACCCACATCTCGAATCTCAGAAAAACTTACGAAATCCGAATACCCCTTCTGAGGCGAGTCCAACCATACAAAAATTATCAAATTCTGATGTCAAATGGACCTTCAAATCTTAAATATTTTGTTTTTCTACAAAACTTCCAATTTCGTCCATCTAAAACCGAAATAAATGATGAATATAGACATGGATTTATGAAATACAATCACCATTAGTTATGAAACACTTAGCCAATTCAAAGTCGTGGGTTCCATCTAAATCTAATTTTATGGGTTCTATCCAGTCTTTTTCGCATATGCAGATACTTGACCGCATCTGCGGTTCCGCTTTGCGGCAATTGGGGTCGCTTCTGTGGGCTGGCTCGCATCTGTGCAAGGCTGCCCCTTCCCCCTTTTCCCACTTCTGCGATGCAGGAACCGCTTCTGTGGTCGCGCTTCTGCGATACCCCATCCTCTTCTGCAGGCTGTTCGCTTCTGCGAGCTCTCATCTGCTGTCTAAAATCCGCAGGTGCGATTACACTGGAAGGCTAAAATTTCAGATTTTCCTTAAGTCCAAATTGTGATCCGTTAACTATCTGGAATCCACCCGAGGCCCCCGGGACCTCAACCAAATACACCAACAAGTCCTAAAACATCATACGAACTTAGTAGAGACCTCAAATCACATCAAATAATGCTAAAACCACGAATCATACCCCAATCCAAGCTTAAGGAACTTAAGATTTGTCAACTTCTACATTCGATGCCGAAACCTACCAAATCAAGTCCGATTGACCTCAAAATTTGCACACAAGTCATAAATGACATAATAGACCTATTCAAATTCCAGAATTGGATTCCGACCCCGAGATGAAAAAGTTAAATACGTGGTCAAAATTTGAAAATCTTTAGCCTTTTAATTTCTAGTTTCTATTAAATAGAGATAATTTGACATAGGGACCTCGGAATTCGATTCCAGGCATACACCCATGTCCCAAATCACGATACGGACCTACCGGAGCATTCAAAACACTGATCCAATTCCGTTCGTTCAAAAATATTGACCAAGTCAACTCAGTTGAGTTTTAAAGTACTATTTCACATTTTAATCAATTTTTCATATAAAAACTTCTCGGAATATTATTCAGATTGTCTACACAAGTCGAGGAGTGATGAATAGTGCTTTTGGAGGTCTTATAACACAAAAATTAATGTTTAAATTAAATATGACATTTTGGGTCATCACATTCTCCACCTCTAAACCAAATGTTCGTCCTCGAACGGAATTAGAAAAAGTACCCGAACTTGTAAAAAGGTGTGGATATCTACTATGCATGCCTGACATGGACTACCAGGTAGATACTTCTACCGGCTGACCTCTCCATTGCACTTGAACTGATGGATAACTCTTACACCTCAACTGTCGAACCTGCCGGGCTAGAATAGCTACTGGCTCCTCCTCATAAGTCAAATCCTTGTACAATTGGACTGAGCCAAAATCTAACACATGGGACGGATCACCATGATATTTCCAGAGCATAGACACATGGAACACCAGAAGAATCGATGATAAACTAGGTGGTAATGCAATCCTGTAGGATACTTCGCCCACCCTTTCAAGAATTTTGAAGGGTCCTATATACCTAGGGCTCAACTTTCCATTCTTTCTAAACCTCATTACACCTTTCATAGGTGAAACCCGGAGCAATACTCTTTCTCTAACCATGAATGCAATATTACGAACATTACAGTCGGCATAACTCTTTTTCCTAGACTGAGCTGTGCGAAGTCGATCCTGAATAATTTTAATCTTATCCAAGGCATCCTATACAAAATCGGTACCCAACAACCGAGCTCTCCCAATTCAAACCAGCCAACTAGCGAACGACACCGTCTTTTGCATAATGCCTTATATGGAGCCATCTGAATGCTTAACTGGTAGCTGTTATTATAGGAAAACTTCGCAAATTGCACGAACTGATCCCAAGAACCTCCAAAGTCTATAACACAAGCGCGAAGCATATCATCCAATATCTGAATAGTGCTGTCCGATTGTCCGTCTGTCTGTGGATGAAATGTTGTACTCAACTCAACCCTCTTCCCTAACTCATGATGTACAGCTCTCCATAAGTGCGAAAGTGAACTGCATACCTCGATCAGAAATGATAGACACGGGCACACCGTGAAGGAGGAGAATCTCGCGGATGTAAATCTCCGCTAACCGCTCTAAAGAATAGGTAACTGCTACTAGAATGAAATGTGCCGACTTGTTAAACTTGTCCACAATGACCCGTACTGCATCGAACGTTATCTGAGTTCGTGGAAGCCTAACAACAAAATCCATAGTGATATGCTCCCACGTCAACTCAGGAATTTCTAAATCCTGATGTAAACCACCAGGTCTCTAATGCTTGTACTTGACTTGCTTATAATTTAGACACCGACCTATGTATGCAACGATATCCTTCTTCATTCTCCTCAACCAATAATGTTTCCTCAAATCTTGATACATTTTGGCAGCACCCGGATGAATAGAATACTTGGAACTATGTGCCTCCTCAAGAATTAATTCACGAAGCCCATCCACATTAGGAACATAAATACGACCCTGCATCCGTGGAACTCCATCTTTCCCCACAGCAATTTGTTTGGCACCACCGTGTCGTACCGTGTCCATAAGGACAAGCAAATGAGAATCATTATATTTTCGCTCTCTGATATGCTCACCTAGAGCAGACCGAGCGACTATGCAAGATAGAACCCGACTGGGTTCTGAAACATGTAACCTCACGAACTGATTAGACAGTGTCTAAACATCTGCATCTAATAGTATCTCACCAACCGAAATATACGCAAGACTGCCCATACACACTGGCTTTCTACTCAAACCATCGGCCACCACATTGGCCTTTTCGGGGTGATACAGAATAGTGATATCATAGTCTTTCAACAACTCCAACCATCTTCTCTGCCTCAAATTGAGATCTTTTTGCCTGAACAGATACTGTAGTCTATGATGATCAGTGAATACCTCACACGAGATACCGTAAAGGTAGGGCCTCCAAGTCATCAGTGCATGGATAATGGCTGCCAATTCTAAGTCATGGACATGATAATTCTTCTCGTGCACTTTCAACTGCCGCGACGCATATGCAATCACTCTGCCATCTTGCATCAATACTACACCTAGACCAATGTGAGATGCATCAAAATACACCATATAAGATCCTGAACCTGTAGGTAATACCAACACTGGCGCTGTAGTCAAAGAGGTCATGAGCTTATGAAATCTCAACTCACACTCATCTGACCATCTGAATGGGGCACCCTTCTGGGTCAATATGGTCAGTGGGGATGCTATGGATGAAAACCCCTACACAAACTGGCGATAATAACCTGCCAAACCTAGGAAACTCTGGATCTCTGTAGCTGCAGTAGGTCTAGACAATTCTGAATTGCCTCAATCTTCTTAGGACCACTTTTATGCCTTTTCCCGATACAACATGACCCAAAAAGGCAACTGAGTCTAACAAAAAATTTGCATTTTTAAAATTTGGCATCTAACTGATTACTCTTCATAGTCTAAAGAATAATTTGAAGATGTTGCTCATGCTTCTCTCGACTGCTGGAGTAAATCCAGATATCATCAATGAATACAATAACAAAAGAATCCAAATAGGGTTTGAACACCTGGTTCATCAAATCCATAAATGTTGCTGGGGCATTTGTCAGCCCAAATGACATCACTAGGGATTCGTAATGTCCATACCGAGTCTGAAAAGTTGTCTTAGAGACATCGGATGCCCTAATCTTCAACTGATGGTAACCAGACCTCAAATCAAGCTTTGAAAATGCCCTAGCACTCTGAAGCTGATCGAATAAGTCATCAATTCTTGGCAACATATATATTTTTTTTATTGTGGCCTTGTTAAACTGCCGATAATCTATACACATCCACATAAAGCCATCTTTCTTCTTTACAAATAGTACTGGTGCACCCCAGGGCGAGACACTAGGCCTAATGAATCCCTGATCAAACAAGTCTTGTAACTCCTCCTTCAATTCTTTCAACTCCGGAAGGGCCATACGGTATGGTGGGATAGCAATGAGCTGAGTGCTCGGAGCTAAATCAATAAAAAATTCAATATCTCTGTTGGGTGGAATTCCCAGTAGATCTGCAGCAAATACATCTGGAAATTCACGGAAAACAGGAACTGAACCCATAGAAGGAACTTCCGCGTTGGGATCGCGAATATAAGCAAAATAAGCTAGACATCCCTTCCCAACCATACACTGAGCTTTCACATAAGAGATAACCTTGTAGGTAGAATGGCCAAGAGTCTCTTTCCACTCTAGTCGAGGTAACCCTAGCATGGCTAAGGTCATCGTTTTGGCGTGACAATCCAATATAGCATGATAATCTGACAACCAATCCATACCCAAGATGACATCAAAATCTACCATGTCAAGTAGTAGAAGATCCACGCTAGTCTCAAGACTCCCAATAGTAACCATACACGAACGATAGACATGATCTACCACAATAGAATCTCCCACCGGTGTGGACACAAGGTACAACCAGATATGAAGCAAACTAGGAAGACACGTAGGATTAAGTAGATCCTGGATCAAATAGAATTGAACCATCTCTATGGCAAACTGGAACCATACCTGTGATCACTGCATCAGATTACTCGGCCTCCGGCCTAGCTAGAAAAGCATAAAATCGGGGTTGGGCCCCACAATTCTGAACCGCGTCCTTGGGACGACCTCTAACTAGCTGGCCTCCACCTCTAATGGCCTGACCTCTACCTCTACATGTCTGACCACTGCCCCTAGATGGCTGGGCGGGTGGCGGAATAGCTAGTGCTGGAATCATAGCAAGGAAACCCTACTGTTGTGAATTGCCCGATGCTTGAGGGAAAAATCTAGCAATATGTCTCGTCTGTTGTGACTACTGACCCTGGAACTGGCCATGTCAACCTGGATAACCACTTTGATCACTCCGATAAAAAGTACATCAATAGGAGCTGGTGGTTCACTGTAAGCTAGCAGGTCGGAATGAGACACGTAAGGGTCGTGACCACCTGAAGTTCTGTGAGATGACTCGAGCACTGAATGAAATGGCTTAGGAGGATGGCCTCTACCTAAATTACCCCTGCCTCCAGACATGGCACTACTGAACCCATCGAACTGAAGAGGCCTCTTATTAGACCCCTGCCCTCTCTCCTGTGCAAGAACCATCTCGATCCTCCTCGCAATATTAGTAGCTGCCGGAAAGGAAATCTCACTTCCGGTCTCCTTGGCCATCTGAAGCCTGATAGGGTGAGTGAGTCCCTCAATAAATCTCCCCACTCTCTCTCCCTCAGTAGGTAGTAAAGGGAGATCATGACGGGCTAAATCCACAAAATGAGTCTCAAACGGAGTAACAGTCATACTGCCTTATTGTAGACGCTCAACTTTCCTGCGGTAATCCTCTCTCAATGTGATAGGGAGGAACTTCTCTAGAAATAGCCGTGAGAACTATTCCCAGGTCAATGTAGGCGTTCCAACTGGCTTGTTCAACCTATAATCGCTCCACCACCTCTTGGCGGAACCCATCATCTCAAATACAGCAAAATTGACCCCATTGGTCTCAACTATACCCATGTTTAGCAATACCTCATGGCAGCGATCATGATAATCATGTGGGTCCTCGGAAGTGTACTACTGAAGTGAACTAGAAAGAGCTTAGTAAACTTATCCGGTCTCAATAAGGCCTTAGATGACATGGCAGGCCTATCACTGGGCCGTGCCGTAATAACTGGCTGAACTACCCCAACTGACGGTGCTGCTAGAGCCTGATACAGGGGAGCCATCTGCTCCGGAGCGGGAGTAGTGGGAGTTTTTGCTCCTCCCCACGCCTGTGAGATGGCTGGTGCCACTGAAACTTTACCATTTTAGGCCACACCCTCCATAAGGCTCACCAAATGGACTAGAGCATCCTGAAGTACTAGAGTAGCTATGAATCCTTCCGGGACCTGGACTGGTATAACAGGTACGGTCTGAGCTGGATCCTCTTCTTCCAAATCCACCTGAGGTTCTACAACAGATGCTGCTGCTCGAGCTCTAGACTGAGCTCTACCTCTACCTCTGCATTGACCTCTAGCGCGACCTTCGCCTCGACCTCTACCGTTTGTTATAGTTGCCATCGGGGGCTCTGGCCCTTGTCTGTCGGTAGATGTATTATGCACTCTCGCCATCTGCGAGCGAATAGGAATAGAATGATTCAATCATCGATGACAGAATAAAATTGCACGAGAAAATAAGAAAGAAGTGATATTGTTCCTAAACTAGGGAGGAAGTGTAATTTCAGCAGGAGAAGTATCACTTAGCAGCCAATTAATTCATCAACAATAAAATGAGCAACTAATAATATGAAAATGGCACGACACCACCCTTCGTGCTTTTACTCTCATTCCTCCCATAAACTGATATATAAATAATAATAATAATAATAATAATAATAATAATAATAATAATAATAATAATAATAATAAGCATGGAATCACCCTTCGTGCTTTAACTCTCTTTTGGCACGACATCACCATTAGTGCTTTTAGACTCTCAAAAAATGGCACGACATCACCCTTCGTGCTTTTACACTCAAAAATGACACGACAACACCCTTTGTGCTTTTACACTCTTTCTCACCATGACAATGATAGTATAAATAATAAAAATGGAACGATATCACCCTTCATGCTTTTGCATTCTTTCTCACCATATTCAACAATCATTGAATCAATAAAAATTTCATGAATAGTTATCAAATAATAAATAATAAACTTAAGTAGGAATATCTTAATTAAATAAGCAATTATTCAAAATAAAATAAATTCCTCCAGCATGCTTTGACTCAACCACAATGCATAAGTACTCATCACCTCACATATATGTTGTACGCGCACATTAAATCACGTAGGAAATAGACAAATATATCCTACTCCCTTAAGTCAAGGTTAACCACTACACTTACCTCCCTTTGGAACAAAATTCAAGATTCCAATAAACCTTTGCCTCGCGAATTCATGTCTGAAATCCTCAAATCTAGTCATAGACAATTTAATATACTTAATACAAATCGTAGGAATTAATTCCATATGAATTTACTAATTTTCCGGATAAAAATCCAAAATTCATCTCAAAACTCAACAGTAGGGCCCACGTCTCGAATCTCAAAAAAACTTACGAAATTCGAACACCCGTTCCAAGACGAATCCAACCATACAAAAAATATCAAATTCTGATGTAAAATGGACCTTCAAATCTTAAATTTTTTGTTGTTTTAGAAAGTTTTACAAAATTTCAAACTATTCAATATAAATCTGAAATAAATGATGAATATAGACATAGATTTATGAAATATAATCATCTTTGGTTATAGAACACTTACCCAATTAAAAGTCGTGAATAATCCCTTTGAAATCGCCTAAATCCTAGACTCAAAACTAAAAAATGAGTAAAAATGGTTAACTTCCGATTTTATGGGTTCTGTCCAGGATTTTATGGGTTTTGTCCACGTCATACGAACTTAGTCGAGATCTTAAATTACATCCAACAACACTAAGACCATGAATCCTACCCCAATTCAAGCTTAAGGAACTTAAGAATTTTTAATTTCTACATTCGATGCCGAAACCTATCAAGTCAAGTCCGATTGACCTCAAATTTTGCACACAAGTCATAAATGACATAACGAACCTATTCAAATTTCCAGAATCAGATTCTGACCCCGATATCAAAAATTCAAATCCATGGTCAAACTTTGAAAATCTTTAGCCTTTAAATTTCTAGTTTCCGTTAAATAGAGATAATTTGACCTAGGGACCACCGAATTTGATTCCGGGCATACACCCATGTCCCAAATCACGATACGGACCTACCGGAGCTGTCAAAACACTGATCGAACTCTGTTTTCTCAAAATGTTAACCAAAGTCAACTTAGTTGAGTTTTAAAGCTCTATTTCACATTTTCATAAATGTTTCATATAAAAACATTCTGGAAAATTAATCGGACTGCGCATGCGAGTCGGGAGTGATGAATAGTGATTTCTGAGGTCTTATAACACAAAAATGAATGTTTAAGTTAAAGATGACATTTTGGGTCATCACACTTCCCTTCAAAGAAAATCAGTTAACACATTATATTTTCCTTTCAAGTGCTTGACTTGAAACTTGTATGGACAAAACCATTCAACCCATCCGAGAATTTGCGGATTCGGAATGACCTTTGGATTCAACTGGACCATCTCGGAAGATCCTTCATAACCATTTGTATAAGAAATTGTTAGTGAATTAGAAGAAAATTGAACTTTTGAATCCCATTTTTAACTGCAAGAATCACCTTGAACATGGAATGATAGTGTTGTTCAGAAGCCTTGAATATTCCACTAGCGTAACCATATATTTTTCTCTTAACATTTTCTTCCTCAAATAAAATTGCACTCCAATATTCATTACTGACATCTGTCTGCAATATTTTATTTTCATATTAGGAAATGTGCAAAGATTCTGACACTTTAAGACATCTCTTTTATTTTTTCTCACTGCATCGTTTTGATGCTGGGCATTTTGCTTCAAAATTTCTGTGAGAGGAGAAACATATGTATAAAAATAGGAATAAAAACTCTCACTTAATATATTATTCCCAAACACTACTATATTTGCGTCGTTATAAACCCAATATTGGGGAACTTAAAATGTTCTTTATAAATATGAGGACCTGAGGTATGTTCTCCATGTGAATAATTCATGCCCAAAATATCAATCTCTTGTTTTGCAAAAACCTTTTTTTTGGCTGAAAGGATGATGCCATTTTTTCGTATTAAAGATGCAAAATGATTGAGCAAATTTATATGCTCTTCCCAAGTATCACTGAATAGTAAAATATCAACAATATAAAGAAGTGATGGGTGAAGGATGGACTGAGATATTTTCATCATGGACTTTTGAGACAAAGATGGAGCAGTTTTTAAACTGAAAGGCACGACTTTCTAATGAAAATGGTGATCGTGAATACAAAAACAAAATTTTCTATATCATCCGAGTGGATTCCCAATTACCAAAAGCCTGATTTGAGATCAAGCATAGAATAATATTTTTTTAGACAAGTTGGGACAAAAGGGCNTAATGAAAATGGTGATCGTGAATACAAAAACAAAATTTTCTATATCATCCGAGTGGATTCCCAATTACCAAAAGCCTGATTTGAGATCAAGCATAGAATAATATTTTTTTAGACAAGTTGGGACAAAAGGG
>AWOL01S0030646.1:0-17626 GCA_000715115.1 Nicotiana otophora
GTATCAGCTCAGAAGCAACCCTACGAGCACAAGGGCATGAAGGTAAGTAAGTAAGGATAATTATAAGTAAGAAGGAACATCAAAAATTCTATCAGGAATGTGATGTAATAAGCTCGCAGCTTTACAAGAGTCAGAGGGTCCTCCCTAAGTACTACAACGAAAGACTAGCTGAGTAAAATAAGGAAAAAAGGCTCAACCTAAGCACAGTGACCTAAAGACGAAATGGTCGTGTAACAACAGTCTCACAACAACATTGTATGCACTCCATAAGAAAGTGGCACCTACCGTGGTTAATGAACGGGGAGTAAAATCAAAAGTGATATTCAAGATCATATGAATTGTATGGAATTCCAATATGTGTAGGCACTAAGATAAGCTAAGTATGCACACAACAAGTGGTAGAATGACCAGGAGAAGTAATAGCTTACGTTTAAAGAAAGTTGAGATGGAACGAAAGGAATTATTCGATCAATGATCCAGAGTTAGTTACGTTATAAACACACTTAAGATTTCGGAGTATTATCCATGCAGCATATATATTGACATTCATACAGTTGTAGAAGACTCCGGTATAAGTTAAATGAAAGAATTGAACCCAGGACATAGACAAAGAATTGAATTGTTAGAAGATTGTATCATGGATATTCCATAGCGTCCATGAAAGGCTAAAGAAATGCCATGAGCCGTAGATCGGGAGATAGCTTACGCCTACATAAAGGCTGATCAGAAGGAAGAGGAAACTCAAGAGTTACATCAACAAAGTAAATCAAGAGTCTGATTATTGGACCTAGAAAATTATAGAAATCGTGATTGAAGACATTGCAGAATCACTCTTGATATCAGAGGTACAAGAGAGATAGTACATTAGCCATATTCTATAACGGATCTACAATAAAGCCAGTCAAAAAAGTACTAGCCTTATAAGAAGTCAGTATGAAGCTCTCATCGAATTGTGTATACTCTAGAGGTACAAGTATTATAATAGAGCTTCAAGTCGTGGATGTGAACTATACCTATGTGGAAGGGGGGTCATGAAAGAAATAGAAGATACAATGCAAGCTTTTAAGGTAGTAAGGTAAAGGTGAACAACGCACGAGATACTCAAATGCAGAAGGTTGTGGATATTCCATACTTCGGATAAAAGGCTAAAACACTGGGATTCAGTATCTAGGAATGATAGCGGCATCGTCAGCGACATGGCTTCTAGCCTATGGTTTCTAGGTATCGAAAAGCTTGATTAAGAGAGTAACGAAGGGTTATAGACGATGTGATGTCTCGCTTGATGTCCCAGAATGACACAAGAAAATCTATGATGCAAGCAAGTTAAAGGAAGGTTGCAAGTAGTATAAATAGATATGTGTAGGTCGCAAGCTAAAGTATGGTAAAACGACAAGGTTTTAGGAAGACAGGAGTAAGGAATAGGAAGGGCGAGTGAGAAGGTGACGAGAATGGATAAGTCCTCGGGATTAAGCCTATGAAACAAGAGAGCTGATGGTTTCTCTAAGTTATAGAAAGCTCAGTATAGCCTGAATGAACTCAAAAGACTCTAAGACCAGTAGCATTTAGAAGAGATGGAATGTTGTCGTAGCGTACAATGAGGATGTAATTGTGATAGATAAAGGATGACGTTTGGGCCTTCGATTGAGTAATAATTTGAAGAGGATTTCATGAACTATACGGGATTAAAATACCCATGTAAATGAATCACATTGGGATGCTATAAAATACGCTTATTGAAGTACAATATAGCTGCTAAGTGGATCAGGAAAATCACTTCAAATATTCCTCGATGCAACGTAAGCCCTAGTGACAAGGTATTACGTAAGAAGTTTCAAGTTATCGGTGGTATATTGTAAATCAATATTGAGGTGAATCAACAATGGATGGACAAAGGTCACAAAGTATGAGATGAGAATTAGGTCGTCATTCTTAAGATGAACAATAATGAGGAAGCATTAAAAGACCTAGATTTATACATATGGGATAAGCAACAAGAGTAAGCTGGAATTTGGTAGCAGACCTCAACAACGATAAATCGAAGTAAGAGTTATATTATAGTATGACCTACCTAGATGCAATAAAGTCATACGGATGGATAATCGGGTCTATGAAATAAGATATAAAAATATTCGTAAATTCAACAAAGTACCGAGCGAAGAACTTCAGTATACCTATAGATGCCCAGAGGGACATCTTATCAAGCTCTGTATATGTTTACAAAGTGAGGGCTAGAGATTGGCTAAAAACTGGAGGAAAAAAGAGAGAAGAGTCGCATAGATGCATTTACAAAGTCAGAGTCGTACATGCTGCATGATAAAAGGTAGCAACAGTCACAAGATTGGAAAGATTCCGACCACAAGTCATGGTGTGAGAAAGAGGCCTAAGGGGGGGGGAATGCCCTAGCCTTTGGATTTATTCACAGAACAGTTTCCTAGATGGCAAGGAGAGTACTAAAGTATTCAAAAGACATAAGTTACAAAAATGATAAGTGCATCAGTCAACATTAGAGGACGAATGTTCCAAAGGGGGGAATGATGTTACACCCCATATTTTCGTACGTGAGAGTAAGCCATAAATAAATTGATGAAAGCTCGGAAATGAGATGTCACATCCCGCATTTTTGTACGTTAAACATTTCGTCGTAAGTTAATCGACGTAAGCTCGGGAATGAGATTATTTTGAGGTTATAAGTATTATGCTATTTCGAACAAGTGGTAAGTAAATTCGTGAAAGTGAAAGGGTAAGCAAATCGAAGAAAATAAGTTTCATCGAAGTTTGACGTTTTGGGATAAAATACGGTCGAAAGATTTTATTGACGTACTTCTCATGCATTGCATTCATTTACATTGACCCATGACCAGATGACGTTATATACGCGTATATATGTATATATATGTATATGGGGTATGAAAAAAGGTTACGGCGTTATATACGCACCACCACCTGATTAGCTGATATACGTTGATGATTTGTCCACAATGGCCGAGATGATGTGATGGGATGACCTCAGAGGCTTAATGATGTTATGAACACATATACCCATGCATGGTATGACATTTATATGCATATGCATGACACTATAATATTAAATGATCCACAGGGATATTCAGATATACATGTTGAGTCTTTTACTTCATGTTTCTCTAATGTCTATTGTTTACTGATTTTCATTCCTTACATACTCGGTACATTATTTGTGCTGACGTCCCTTTTTCCTGGGGACACTGCGTTTCATGCCCGCAGGTCCCGATAGACAGGTTGAGAGTCATCCAAGTAGGCTATCAGCTCAGCGGAAGATGTTGGTGTGCTCCATTTGCTCCAGAGTTGCTTATTTGGTCAGTATAATTAGGACATGTATTGATTGGTATGGCGGGGCTCAGTCTCGACCTTTATGATATTTATGTACTCTAAGAGGCTTGTAGACAGATATCATGTATACGGATACTTGTATGGCCTTGTCGGCCTATATTTTGAGTTTACAAATGATCATGTTGGCCTTATAGGCCCGTATGTCACATGTGTAAGTTTTTATATCAGGTTGGGTCGTCCTATATGGAGTACTCCCCCATGTTCATTCTGGTTAGCCCATGATGGCCCGCTTGGCCCATTTGCCAATGAAAGTACGATAAGAATGATATGCTATGTTGGTACTCGGTTGAGTAAGGTATCGGGTACCCGTCGTGGCCCATAGGTTTGGGTCGTGACAGCTTAGTCCTTTTTATAAGGCATAGTTGGGCATGATCAAATTTTGGCATCATTGTCGGGGAACTAACGGTGTAGTTGTAGCTGTACATATTGCTTGATTTCAAGTTTGAATTTTTATTTTTATTTTTTTTCTTGTGTTCTTTTTAAATTTTACTTGTTGATTAGAGAAACATGATATTTTGGAATTATGGAAATTTCAGTGTTAGTAATTCTGTTTTTGATCTTCCTTATCCTCCCCCAACTCCTTATAATGATGGTTGTACTTTTTCTTATGAAGTTAATAGGAACAAAGAACCTGGGAATGCTGACCTGAACGAGATCATGGATATGTTTAAGTGCCTTGTGGAACAATATGATAAGAAACCACTGCATATACAAAGGCAAGAGGTAACTATTCAAAACTTGAAGGCTCAAGTGAATCAACTAGTTGAATCTTGTAAAGCGCAACAAGCTGACATTGTGGATAGTAGCCAAGAAGAGCATGAATTAGCGGCAGAAATTACCATTATAATGGAGGAGTTGAGAGTAGAATATGACCAAACCAACCAACTAGAATTTGATGATGTCGATATTGAAAAAATGGTACTGGAGTCAACTGAGGACCTTACGGATACAATTTTAATTGATTCTAGTTTGTGGCAAGAAGAGGAGGTCGATAACAAGTTGAATTTTCAGTTTGAGTGCATTGGTTCTCACTCCAAGCATTTTTCGACATTATGTTTGGAAGGAGATATGGAAATTGATTTGTATGAGCCAATGCAAGAGTCAAAGGAAGAGGTAGATGAGCCATATATTCTCAAAGTTTCAAGGCCGTCTAGGAAAGGTCACACTCCTCGGTTGAAAGCCAAAAAGTACATAAAGGATCATTTAATTTTTGGCTCGCAACAATTTGTATCGCCCCAAGAGCATGATCATAGAGCAGAATCAAAACTTAGGGTCCAATTCATAAGTTTGAAGTGGAGGCAAAAAGTGGTTTATGTCGTGCCACGATGTTAACTAAGGCTCTTGTTGGGAGGCAACCCAACTTTACTATTTTTTTATTTTGTTTTATTTCGTTAATTTTTATTATATTATTGTTTTAGTGTAGCTTTTTTATTTTGTAGGAGCATGGAAAATAAATCCATTGGAAGGAAGCAAAAGCAAATCAGATGGTTGGAACTAAGTGTAGGGTGCCCGCACAAAGGACCAGGCATGAGAGAAGTCTGAGTATCCCATAAGCTACTAATGGTTCGGCCTTTAGCGTACCAGGGAGTTTCTTTCACCTTCTTGTTATTTATGGTGTGCATTGGGGATAATACAAAATTTTAAGTGTGGAGTGAGGAGATTGTCTAGTGATTTTCGATGATATTTTAGTTGTGTTAGTTTAACTAAAAATATGGGACTCTTTGTGACGATGAATCTCTTGGATAACTTTCTTGAGGGATTAAGGTCCAATAAAAAATAATTCCAAAAATATTTTTTTATTTTTAGTTAGCCGTAGGTAGATAATAATCCTCCTTGAATTTTCTTTTGGCAGGTTCTTTTCCAATGGATGTAACTTGGACCGGATATTTTTTATTTTTTTATATTTTAGGAAACCGAGGGAAGAAAACTTCAGTGTTCTATATGCCTTTTAACCGGTTGGATGCTAGCATAATTAGGCCTTAGCATGCAAATTACCTTCCTAATATATTTTAATGAAAATTGATTCAGTGAAAAGATTGAATAGCCTGTATGTGACGCTTTCTCTCAGTTACTTGACTCATTGTTCGTGTAGTGCTTTATTACTTAATACTTCTTGACTTTGTGATTACTTGCCTAAACTTGAGAGTTGGAATGGAACCTAACGATTGGGGTCATGTGCATTGTGTGATGTGAGATTTCGATTACATTCTGTACTATCCTGTGTTTGTCTAGAACTTTCCCTGTGTGTTAGTCGAAGCGAAATAAGTAAGCTTTGTGAGTCTAGGAGATGATGTAGGTATTTCTTTGATTGTCCATTGAGCTATTATGCTACCATAAATAAAATTATCCTTAGATAGCCCATTTGAGCCTATAAGCTTTTTCTTTGGCACCCACATTACAAGCAGATTCCCATTTTATTCTTAATTAAATCATTACGAACCTTTACCTCCAAAAGCATTTAAGTTGCTAGAAGAGTAAGGTGAGAGTTGGGTTGGCTTGTGAGTGGAACCATAGAAAGGCCAAAAGATGCATATATGTTTTAGAAGATCATTAGCCGGGCAACCCAAGTTTGTGGAGAGTGTTGAAAACAAAGGGGGAGAAGTAAAAAAATAATTCAAAGAAATACAATAAAAAATGAGAGAAAAAAAGTACATAAAAAATACACCTCCTATTCATCGTAATCCTGGCTAGTGAATGCATAGTTGTGCTTAAAGAAGAAGGGCTAAGTTGTATATGGTTTCGTGACATTGCTTGAATTGGTCATGAAAATTATGTATTTGAAAGTTAAGTGTAGTGTATTAAAGTGCTGAGGAGGATTAGTCACTATACTCAAAATATATTCTACCCGTCCCTTAGCCTACATTACAACCCGTAAAGACCTAATTGATCTTAGACTTTGCGAGCTTAGATTAGTAGAGATATATACTACGGGCAAGCTTACGGTACAATCACGGAATGCACATGAATTTCTTTGTAAGAGTGAGTTGTTCTTTGCTCATATATGTGATGTCCTTATATTATATTCGAATGCATATTTGAATGTGTGGACGAAACACCGTCTTATTCGTTGGTGAGGCACATGATTCCATGATGGATAGATGGCGTTATTAAACATATCTTGATAGATGAGTGGACGAGTTGAGAGTGCTTATTGGCGACGAGTCGGTCTTTGAGGTGGGGTGGTTACGGGCAGGTTGTTTGAGTATTTTAAATTGGTCGTTAATGTTCAGGCATGTGAAAGTTGGGAAAGGTATGAATGCGTATGCAAGGGCTTAATTGTTGGTATCAACCACGGTCATAGGTGTAGTGGGTTGAATTGCCAGATGTTCCTCCGTTGTATGATGTCTTGCATGCATTGTTTGGTTAGCAAGGTTTTAGGTTGCTCGAGAACGAGCAAGAAGTTAAGTGAAGGGTAGTGATGTTAGGCTAAAAATCTATATTTTTGCATGTAGTTTGCCTTGCATTAGGCCTCGATCTTGTTAACTTTGGTGTGTATATTTATCACTCGAGCTTAATAATGGTATTTATATGTATAGGAGTCAATTGGAAGTTATTTGAAAAATTTGCATGCAAATTGAATTAAAAATGGAAGAATTTGGAGGAAGTATGACTTTGGTGCCCAGGTTCATGCCAGGCACCAACCAAAATGCCAAGGGCAGCAGAGCACAAAAGTGGAAAAGGTTTGGTGTCCAGGTTCACGCCAGGCGCAATGCGGGACGCCCAAGGGCGGATTTCATCCTAATTCGGCTAGGACTTGGTAGTTTCAACCCTATACGCCCCCCAACATGTATAAAAGCATTTCTAAACCTTTTATTTGGGGGGGAGGGGGAGACATTATTGGTTAGACATTATTGGAGAGGAAAGTGACTACGGGAACACTTAGAAGCAACGAATCGCAAGAGTTTTTCTCTTTCGTTCTTCCTTAATCTGTATTTTAATGCTTTCAATTATTATCATGATTGTTAGTATGGTTATGAGTAGCTAAAATTTCTCATCTACGGTTTGATGGAACCTTTTGAAGGATGATTTTCTGTTGTATTTAATATAATTTTACCCTTGGATTTTCTCTACTTGTTCAACTACGTGATTATCTTAGTTGATTGAAGGGCCATCAATTGACTGTGCCTATTTAGTATGTATTGCTTGAAAAAAGGGTACATATTTAGGTAGTTATTGAACACCATCACTCCTAACGTATGTATGAAATCAATACAGAGGGTTTAAAGGTGGGATTAGGAATAACGAAACCTTGGTGCGATCTTGGTGAGCGGCGAACTAGTGTCAGCTAGCATAGTTCGAAAGAATACGTCTAGTAAATTGTGGTAGTTGCTCGGAAGAGAATTATGACACCCGAAGTACTCACGATCGGTAGAGAATACTTAGGCAAAATTATAGGCGACGTCGCGGGAAGGATTCCGACAATTGGAAAAGTCACAACTCTAGGCTCCTCCTTAATTTTGTCTCCAACCCTTAGTATCTTTAGTTATTAATTTACTATTTTAATTTGTTAAGTAATTAGTTAGACATAAGAATATTGATATTTACAGCTTAGAAATTGTTCGAGCTTGTCTTCTTAGTGATACTTAACAGTTACAGCAAAACCTTAATTCTCTGTGGGATTCGACTTCGGACTCTTAAACCGAATTATATTTGGAACGACCGCTTAGTACTTTTTATAAGGCATAGTTGAGCGTGATCAGAGAGCATCAACTAGAGAGTTATGGAGCAAGTTAACAGACATGGCAAACAAGACATAACCTCAAAACCATTTCTACAAAGAAAACAATAATCATGAAATACGCGCAAGGATCATAACCAAACATCACTAACAAATATTGTTGCAACGTATAATCCGATCTCAATCTCAATTAACACTATTGCGGTGTGCAATCTGATCCCAATATCAATAAATACTATTGCGGCATGCAACCCGGTCCCAATATCAATTAACATTGTTGCGGCGTACAACCCGATCCAAATATGAATTAACAATGTTGCGGCGTACAACTCGATCTCAATATCAATTAATATTGTTGCGGTGTGCAACCCGATCCCAATATCAATTAATACTATTGCAACGTGCAACCTGATCCCAATATCAATTAACACTGTTGCGGCATGTAACCCGATTTCAATATTAAAAAATATATATATATATATATATATATATATATATATACCGCTCGTATGAAATCGTTCAATAACAACCAAGCACAGGAAAGTTCACAACGTAACACCAAGAAAATGAACACACGAAATTTATCTAGGGAATACAAACTTAAACCAAGTAAGATGAGTAACACAATATCCCAGAGTTAGTCTGTCACATAAAGACAAAGCTTCCACAAAGCATAACACACAATCAATCTAAAAGTTATCCAACCCGGCTAAGCAAAGAAACGTAGAACATGAAACGAGTAAAGATGTTTGTCAGATAAGAACAGGAATCACATGAAGGCATTAAATATGTGAAATCATGTAGTAAGTAGAGGCATGTAGCAAGTAAATGCATCTAATAAGTGAAGGCATATGGTAAGTAAAATCATATAATAAGTGAAGATATGAAGTAAGTGAAAACACGTAGTAAGTGAAGACATGTAGCAGGTTACGACATCTAGCAAGTAAATCACATGACAATTACGAGCATATAGCATGTAAAGGCTAGCAACAAGTAAGAGCATGACCTAAGTAAGGGAAGGTCGCAGTAATAACTCAAGTAAAAGCATAGATATAACGGTAACAAACAAGGTAAGAACCTAGATAATATAGTAAGAGACCAAATAGGAAGCATAGAGGTAAACTCCATAAAGAACACCAGCATGAACGTAACATACAAAGCAGATAATATAGATGGAAACCAAGGTAGAGAGCATGCACATTACTAACGAACGAGTAATCATAACTGAAATTCATCTTCCTTTCTTTTCGCACAGTAACAACCAACAAGCCAATCTTATTTCAAATCGCATGAAAATACTCATCGTGGCAACATTATATCAATCGCATGAAAATACCCATCGTGCAAATATGCCCTAAGGCCCCAATCATCATCTCTTATTATGGATAAAGAAGCTCAAATAACATGACAATAGCAGGTGTAGAAATGGGTTCATGATAGTCCGATTAAGTTAAGAATGTAAATCAGTCTCCAAATCGGCGCGTTAAATCCTTTTAAGATACCATACATCCTAACATGATCTTTAACATAGATAAATAAAGTCATCAGTCATAAAATCAAGCAAAGTGTAAATTGAGGGATCACCAAGTTCAACAAAGCACAAAGTAGCATATAATTCCCCCTCCCGAGTATGAAAACCCTGGCTCATGTATATACGCTCGTCACCTCGTATATGTGTTACCGACGCATATAGCAAACAATATCATTTAGTAGGAAAAATTCTCCCAACAAAGCTAGGTAAGATACTTACCTCTTTCCGGAACACAATCAACACCCCAACACAGCTTTTCCTTTAGAATAAGCCTCCAAACCTATCGAATCTAGCCAAATATCGTTCAAACAATTCACAACAAGTTTTAGAAACTATCCACGAATGAAAATGGTTAGATTTTGATCATAATTGAAAAGGTCAACAAAAAGTCAACCCGGGCCCACATGGTCGAAATCCAAGATTCATACCAAATTCCGATTACTCATTTACCCTCGAGCCCGGATATGTGATTTGTTTCGAAATCCGATCTCAATTTGAGGTCTAAATCTCAATTTTATAAAATCCCTAAAATTCTACCCAAAACCCCTAATTTCTACTTTGGCATTTATATATTTGTATCAAAATTCATGAAAAAGTAATTAAAATTGATTGAAAACAAGTTAAAGTTGCTTACCAATAAATTTGGAAAAAAATAGCTCTTCAAAAATCGCTTCTATGAAGTCTAAGCTTGAAAAATGAGTTAAGACCCGAAATTTCCACATTTCACCCAGCTGCAAAATATCGAAATTTCCACATTTCACCCAGTCTAGGCTTCCCCAATCTGGCTAGTGTCGCAAATGCGATCAATCCACCTATCGCATATGAGCCTCAGACTTCGCATTTGCGAAGTCTCCTTCCCTTTCCCAGTATCGCAAATGCGAGCATTGTCACGCAAATGCGAGTAGCATTTGAGATCAAGTCGTGGAAAATGCGAGATTTGCAAACTTAATGCACCATCATTCCTCAGCAGTCCAAAATCATTTTGTAACACATCCGAAACTCAACCGAGCCCCTCGGGCTCCAAACCAGACATGCACACAAGTGTGATAACATCATACAAACTCGTTCGCTAACTCAAATCATCAAAATAACATCAAATAAAGCTATGAGGGGTCTCGGAACACAGAAACGAAAACTAGTACTCAAAACGACCGGTAGAATCATTACAATTAGATACCGAGCGAAAAATCAAAATAATAACGGGTCATGCAGGTTGTGGACGTGACTTTGGCATTATTAGCACATAACTTTGCCAACTTAAAATAGGCCTTGGTGCGACCTGTAGTTAAATAAACTTATAAATTGCTAAAAGTATTTGAACTTACACATATCTTACGCAACAAACATAGCAATTTAGTATTAGAAGTCCAAAAATAGCATTTGATCTAGTTCATGAATCTTCCAAACATATACAAGCTTAACAAAATTCCCAATAAGACCTAATAAATGTGTGAAGATAATCCTAATTCTCAGCTACGTCTGTCAAATGAGCAACTTGCTTCAAGATTATTGGGCAGTTCACAACCCGGTTATTGATGTTACAAAAGTTCGAGTTGATTTAATTTGTCACTCGGACACAAATCAAAAAGTTTAGCAATGGTCCTTCAATTGAACATGTTCGAGTCAAAGCAATGATTCGAAGAACTTCTTTTTATGCTTGAATTAAAGCTCTGTCAAAGAAGCATTCTATTTTAAAAAGGCTTAGGACTAGGCTATACCTTCCTCAAAGTCACGAAGTCTCATCGCTCCTATTCAGAGCAGTGCTTTAAAAGGCATTTCTGGGGCGAGCCCCGGGGCGAGGCGTATCAAAAACACCCTGGGGCGATGAAGGGGGGCGAAAGTCTCGTAAGGCGTACGCCCAGAAGTCCGGGGCATACGCCCAGGCGAGTTTTTTGGTTGGGGCGAGTTTTTTGATTGAGGCGTTAGCCCAAGAGACATTTTTTTAAAAAGGAATTAAAAACATTAAATTTAAAAGTAAACTTTTTAATATTGCTAAAAGCCCTAAATTGGAAGTCTTTTCCGTTTTATTCCGCTAGTCTGCCTCTGGTTCCCATAGATAATTTTATTAATTCTCAAGCTAGGCAAGCTACTTTGAATTCTAAATGGAAAAAAGAGGAAAGAAAATTAGTTTGTCAGCAGATTGGTCGATTTTTCTTCTCAAGTGGAATACCGTTTAATGTTGCAAACGATCCTTACTATTTGCTGATGTTTGAAGGAGTAGCAAACTTTGGGCCAGGTTTTCAGCCTCCAACAATGTATGAGCTAAGAACATGGATACTAAAAGAAGAGGTTGCCAACATTAACAGGATGCTAGAAGAACACAAAAATTCATGGAAGCAAAATAGTTGTTCTATAATGTCAGATAGTTGGTCGGATGGGAAAAGTAGATGTTTCATCAACTTTCTTGTGAATAGCCCCGCAGGTACTTTTTTTCTAAGATCTATTGATGCGTCTGATTCAATAAAAAGTGGTGAGANCAAGTGGTGAGATGCTTGCATCCCACTTGAATAAACTTGTAGATGATGTTGGGGAAGAAAATGTGGTTCAAATGATAACTGATAATAGTTCGAATTTTGTCAATGGAAAAAGGATAATGAAAACTCGACCTCATATTTATTGGACCCCAGATGCAGCACACTGCATTGATCTCATGTTAGAGGATATAGGTAAGTTGAAAATTCATCAAGGGACACTCAAAAGGGCAAAAGATGTGGTAAAGTTTATTTATGGGCATACTTGGGTAATGGATTTGATGAGATCTTTCACGAAGAATCATGAACTTCTTCGTCCTGCTGTCACTCGTTTTGCTACTGCATATTTGACTCTTCAAAGTATTCAAAAACAAAAATAAGCCCTTCGATCTATGTTCTCTTCCGAAGCTTGGAATACTTCTACTTGCGCTAAGAAACATGAAGGAGTGAAAACAAGAGCTACTGTTCTATTTGATCAAACGTTTTGGACTCATATTGCTTACTGTGTGAGGAGTGTTACTCCTTTAGTGAGTGTTCTAAGAGAAGTTGATTCAGAAGAGCAGCCTTGTATGGGATATATGTATCATTTAATAACTAAGGCTAAGGAAAATATAGCTCTTAATTGTGGTAATAACGAAAGAAAGTATGGTCTCATTTGGAAAAGAATTGATGAAAGATGGTCGAGCCAACTTCATCATCCACTACATGCTGCGAGGTATTATTTGAATCCACAATTGCGATTTGAAGATAGGTTTTCTAATAAGTTTGAAATCAAGCAAGGTTTATATGACTGCATGGAACACATGTTAAATTATAATGAGAGATTAAGAGTAGATATCCAGTTAGATTCTTATGATCACTTGAGAGGCGATTTTGGGAGCCAGTTAGCCATGGATTCAAGGAAGATGCGATCTCCTGCTGATTGGTGGATGCGCTTTGGTGGTCGAACTCCAGAGTTGACAAAATTTGCTATTCGTGTCTTAAGTCTCACTTGTAGCTCCTCGGGTTGTGAAAGAAGTTGGAGTACCTTTGAGTCGGTAAGCACTATACTTTTATTTTATTAGTTTAGTATTTGTGTTTCCTATATGATGATAACTTAAATCTTCTTTTTTCCCAACATTTGCTAGATTCACACAAAAAACAAAAATAGGCTTGAGCATTGCAGGATAAATGCTCTAGTTTATGTAAGATATAATACAAGATTAAGACAGCGGAGCATCAAAAGAAAAATGCAGAAGATTGATCCTATTTTAGTTGATGAAGTTGATTCGGATGATGAATGGATTACTGAAAAAGAAGATCCTGTACTTCCTGAAGAACCTTCGTGGCTTGACGAAGAGAACTTATTTGATGTTGATGTTATTAAAATGATGCCATGTACTCCATATGAGAATGAGCTTATTCACGATCTTACAATTGATGTTGGTGGTGCACAAAATACAACTGAATCAGGTCCTTTTAACAAAAAGCAGAAAGCAACTGAAACTTCAGGTAACTATATAGTATACATTATCAACTTTTATTGCACTAGCTCAACTCTTTTTCATACGTGTATCAACTTTTGTTATCAAAAGAAAATATATGATGTAACAGTAATACTAATGAAAAGATGCATTTTTTTCTTCATTCTAAGATATACAGAGAGGCAATTCTTCTTCACAAGTTCAAAGAGAGGAAGGACTACAAGACGTGGTGATTCTTGACGAAGCAAGATGGACTAATACAAATACTATGAATGATGATGTGGATGGCGATGACCTCCACTTTGATAGCGATTGACCGTAACAAACCTTGTCCCTCTTTCTTTTCTCTTTCTTTTGATACTTTTGTATCTGAATAATTGTATGGAAAGAATAGAGAAGCTTTCATCTTGTTTTGGAGAGGGATTTAGCAGTATCATTTTATTTATAGTTTTTTTTCAAATTTCTATACAATTTTATCTGTTTAACAATATTTTTTATAATTATATTAATTTATAAAATATTAAAAATTAAATACCCATGGGGCTTACGTCCCGTGTCTCAGGGCTTACGTCCCGCTGAGGCATACGCAAAACGCCACGTCTTACGCCCACACCTTTTAACACACTAATTCAGAGAACTAGTGATATTTCTTGAATGGCAAATTCAATAGTATCGATTATGAGCTCCAAAAACTAATCGCTCATTCCCACCGTCAAGAGACTTTAATAACTAGAGCATATCAGGAACAGAGAGTTAAGATGGTTAGACCTATACCTTGAAAAGCTCCCACCCTTAATTTGAGCCTATGGTTCCATTCTTAGTGTTGTTGGACATACGCATCCATCTCCTCCATGTGAAACGATATATGCTCAAAACTAAGCCTATATAATGAATCAAAAAAGAAGCAAAATAACCACACGCCACAACCTTTAGCACTTAATGTCTTACAAATCCCAGTTTTAAGGTGCATCATTTTCTTTACAAAACCACACACTATATACATGACATAACAGCAAAATATTAAGGAATAAAAACCGGAAGAAGAAAGAAAAAATAGAAAAAATAAAACGAAATTTTTCGGCGTTGTACGTTCCAAAGGAAGATAATTTAATTATTACTTAATTTATTTAGATTATTTAATTTTTTGTGCACATAAACAGAAACATTCTGTATACTAAGATTAATATAACTAAAATTAAAACCTGATCAGATAGGGTAATTCTCTTTTGTGTTTTATAGGCGTCATCAACCAAATTAGTGAATGACCACTTTGTTGGGATTTTAAGCTTGTGTAGCTTAAAGAAGGTGAATGAGAAATGGAGAGAAAATGAAATATTTGAGTTTCCCTTAGGAAAGGGACATTGTCCCATATCGAAAAAAGAAAGGGCTTTTAATGGGTATATATATAATTGCTCTTCTTCTAGCTCTTAAAGAGTTAAGAAAAAGGCAAACCTCGCGCCGTCGTCGTCGCTCGCTCGGCTTCGGATTCGGTCAATCTTTTTGGACAAAATTTCTTTCAATTATTTAATTAACTAATTAAATAATAAATGAAAAATTCAATCCGGAATAATCCATGACCCGCGACCCGGTTCGGTCAGGCCCATTTTCTTTTCCGGATTATTTTAAATATATTTTTCCCACAATATTTCGAACACCCCTTTTCCAACAGCCATGGCTGTTTCTGAAAGGTTGCAAACCTTTTCAGAAACAATGCCAGCAACTCTATAAATAGAGTTTGAATCCCAGAATCTTTCCTTACGAAATTTTTCTGAGCTTCTTCTTCTTCTTCTTCTTCTGCACAATATTTTCTAGTGTGTTTTACGACCATTGAGTGGTTCGTAGTTCATCAGAGTTTTTGGTAACAATACACTGGTGAGTTAAATCGTTCTATCCTGGGAGGATATATTTCAGCACCTCGGGTACTTGAGCAGAATAATTTTCTTAAGGACACACTGTGCATTTAGTGGGCTCGATTTATTCCTATACTATTTTTTTTGTTTTTCAGAATCTATTTCGTTAAATAAGTATTACTAACTTTCTATTTTATTTTTCCAGAAAGTTTAATTGTTTATTACAGCAATACAAAAAATATAACATTCTTAAGGAAATTAATTTTTTTTCTGTATTTTATTTGTGGAGATTAAAACCTGTGTGGTTTTCTACTCCTTCTGAATTTTACTATTCTAATTTGAAGATATAAAAACTTCATCAGAGTATTGAAATTCGTAAAACGATTTGAAGAACATAAAAACTTCATCATTTTTCTGTAAAACAATATATAAAAACTTCGTTTTTATTTATTATACATACTATTTTTTTTGTTAATAACAGTATTGTGTACTGTTCTGATTTTTTCATTAATTGAACTCTTCTGTTGTCTACAGTGAGAAATGGCAATTGATAACGGAAATTCTTCTGCGACTATTGCGGCAACAACGATAGACTCGTCAAGCCGGACTGCTGTTCCACCGACAGAGAAACTGGAGAAATTTTTCGGAGCCAACTTCAAGGGATGGCAACAAAGGGTGTTCTTCTGGCTTACCACACTTGGTATGCAAAAATTCACTAGTGAAGAACCTCCAGTGCCTGCTGCGGACATGCCGGACAACGAGAAATTCATGATTGTTGAGGCGTGGAAGCAGGCAGATTTTCTTTGCAAAGGCTATATCTTAAGCGCTTTAAAGGATGACTTGTACAATGTGTACAGTGCGATGAATACTTCGAAAGAATTATGAGATGCACTTGAGAAGAAGTACAAGACTGAAGATGAATGCTTGAACAAGTTCGTGGTTGCCAAGTTTCTAGACTATAAAATGATAGACAGTAAAACTGTTGGAACCCAAGTTCAGGAGCTTCAACTTATTTTTCATGACCTTACTGCTGAAGATATGGTCGTGAATAAAGCATTACAAGTGGCTGCAATGATTGAAAAATTGCCTCATTCGTGGAGAGATTTCAAGAACTATCTTAAGCACAAGCGTAAAGAAATAAAGTTGGAAGATCTTGTGATTCGTCTCAAGATTGAGGAAGACAACAAAACAGCCTAGAAGAAGTCTCGTGGAAATTCAACGATGATGGGAGCTAATATCATTGAGGAAACTGCTCCAAAAAGTAAGAAGAGAAAGAGGTCTTCTGGACAGACTAAGGAGCAGAACAAAAAGAAATTCAAGGGTAGCTGCTACAATTGTGGAAAAACCGATCACAAAGCCCCTGATTGTCATCTCCCGAAAAAGTATAAGAAGAAGGGATAGGCCAACATAGTGGAGAAGAATTATGATATTGATGATCTGTGTGCAATACTTTCGGAATGCAACCTAGTTGGAAATCCGAAGGAGTGGTGGATTGACTCTGGAGCCACTCGACATGTTTGTGCTGTCAAGGAAGCATTTGCGACTTACTCTACTGCTGGTCCCGAAGAAGAGCTTTCCATGGGAAATACTGCAACAACCAAGATTGAAGGTTATGGGAAGATATTCCTGAAGATGACTTCCGGCAAGGTGTTAACGCTCAACAACGTTCTTCATGTTCCTACTATTAGGAAGAATTTAGTTTCTACTTCTTTGCTTGTTAAGAACGGATTCAAATGTGTATTTGTTTCTGATAAAGTTGTTGTAAGCAAGAATGAAATGTATGTTGGAAAGGGCTACCTCACAGAGGGCCTCTTCAAACTAAATGTAATGGTTGTTGACAGTATGAATAAAATTGCAGCTTCTTCTTATTTATTGGAGTCAAATAATTTATGGCATATTTGTTTAGGACATGTCAATTACAAAACCTTACGGAAGTTAATTAATTTAGAAGTGTTGCTTAAATTCGAGTGTAATAAATTAAAATATCAAATATGTGTTGAGTCTAAATTTGTAAAACATCCTTATAAGTCTATTAAAAGGAATTCAAATCCTTTAGACTTAATTCATACTGACATTTGTGATATGAAGTCGACACCATCTCGAGGTGGAAAAAAGTATTTTATTACTTTTATTGACGGCTGCACTTGATATTGTTATGTTTATTTTCTTAATAATAAGGATGAAGAAATTGAAGCATTTAAGCAATACAAGAATGAAGTGGAGAATCAATTGAATAAAAAGATCAAAATGATTAGAAGTGATAG
>AWOL01S0030655.1:21098-39014 GCA_000715115.1 Nicotiana otophora
AGAATCTGTCGAGTTCTTACTCGCCTATTCAAGCTAACCTAACGCCTATATGTCTATGGAGTTAGAATCAACAAGAACGTATTTATAATTTCTGTAAATTAACCAAGCAAGGCAATTAGGTATATGTCTATCCTAACCACGAATCTGTTCCCCGATGCCCGAGTTCAAGAACTTGCTCGACTCAATCCTATATGCAATCTAGAATTTCCACTTTTGAGTTCAATTCTAGATTCGCAGATAGTATTCAATTGGTGATCAAGCAATTAAATAATTAAGCGTAAAATTGAATAAATAAACTAATATGACAAATTAAGAAAGCAAAATCAATATCCGAATAATAATAGTCATGAAAGAACCATAATCCTAGAATGTGAAGTTTAGCTCCACATAGACATGGTAGCCAAACAATAAATCATACAAAGAAACATAAAAATTACTAAATTTGGTGGGAGAAAGATGGAACTTGATAAATTCTGACCTCCACGACGGCTCTGTGCTTGTGTTTTCCTCTCAAAAACATCCTCCTCTTTTTAAAATAGGTTTAGGTTGGCTTTTATATGAATTGGAAGAGTCTTGGGGTCGAAATAACCGAGTCCCGATCGAAATAGGACATGTTCACGTTTTTTAGCGTCCAGGGTAGCGTGGGGCGCTGGCCCTGGCGCTCAAATATTTTAGCTGTTGTAAATTGCGCCATAGCCAGCGCCCCACGCTAGCTGTTGCCCTTAAATTTTACTTTTTGTCCTGATTTCGCTTCACTTCGCGCCCTTTCGTCCCAAATTATATCTGAATGGTCCCTACAAATAGAAATACCAAAATTTAGCACAAATAATCATATTAAACATCTCAAATCGTCTAGACATGAGCAAAATGTGAGGCGGTATATATCAAAATATGCATACATTATGCCGATTATCACTTCCAACCCCCAAAATCTGTCCTAGAGAAGGCACACTAACAGATAAACGATTGGGACATCAGAAGGAAGGAGAAACAAGGGACTAGTAGGTTCGGGAATATAAGGACCAGTATTTGAACTGGAATCACCCATAATTTTCAGAAATTTTCTCAAAAAACAAACAACTAATTTCTGATAAAAGACAATCACCTAACACAACAAAATCAATAGATGTGTAAAAACAGGAAAGAGTGTAACAAAACTTCTTCGCGACCTGAAGAAATAAAAGGCCTTGAAGATTATTCAGATCTGAAAACCTAACTTCGAAGAAAATCTCCAAAAACTCCAATGAATGGATGAATCGTATAAGTCTCCTAGAGATTGACTACGTTCCAACGTAATTGAGCAAAAGACCAGTAGAACAAACGAAAACCAGAAGAAAATTCCGACCTCAAGACCGGCGAAGAACAGACGAGAAATTCCGGTGACTAAGGAACTAAAACCTCCAGGGGTAACACCGCTGAGATTAGAGGATGAAGGATCAACAATTTCATGGCTCTGATACCATGTTAAACTCAGAGATTGACCGAATTTGATGAAGCCATGCTTAGGGTTTTTAGAGAGAGAAGGGAGAAGACAGATGAGCAAAAACTGTGTATTCTCTTATTTGGAAAAACATTATCCCTAAAATCTTCTCTTAGCTCATTTTTCTGGACCTCTTATTTACAAAGAATACAAATAAATATAGATATTGGGCTTGTGGCCCAATTAGCTAAACTAGCCCAATATATAATATGTCCAGTGTCATGTAACTCCAACAGTAAGTTCCGCAACGACTTAGCTGATATTAATGAACTATAAACCAAAACCATCTGCTCAAATATTGGTTTGCAAGTAAAATGCTGATGTATATTATACAAAGAAAATACGTCATACTACCAAAAAGCTAGAGAACTCAAGTTAAGTTGTACACGATGTGATTACCTTAAAAGTTTGTACCCAAATTTTCACATTAGGAGCTCCCTCTATTGTACCACCAAAATAAGCAACCAAGAATGTGTTTATTCACCTTTATAAAAACCAAATCAGTCACAATCTCAGTCCATCAGTCAATGAAAAAATAAAAGTCAATCTACCTAATGACTGAACTTGAACTAAAATTTATCACAACCTCAACAATAGTAGAAGCATGACAATTATTGAACGGGGCCGAATTAGCTGCAAAGGTAAACTCCTCTACCAATGGAACCCATGACCGATTATCAATCTCCATTTTGACAATTGTTGTGGTACTAGTTAGTACTCTTCTTTCCTCATTGTATTAAGTAGATCAGACACAATTAAGGTGCTTTGAAGTTGAAGAAGCAAATATATTTAAATTGTGGGGAAAAGAAATAAATACTCTCTTTGTCCCAAAAATAATTGACACTATTTTCATATTAGTCCGTTCCAAACAGAATACCTTTCTGAATATGGACACAATTTAACTGGAACTTCTCACGATAAACTTTTATAATCATACAAATGTTATGACATGTTTAAGACTATAAGTTTAAAAAAAAGATTGATTTTTTTTTCTTAAACTACATATCAAATCAAATTATACCATATAAATCAAAACTCATGGAGTAACATAAAGGAAAAAAGGAGTGATTTATTCAAAGAATAAACCCCTCTTTAAGAACCCAGAATAACTCAAAATACTGTAAAAGACAATAATAATAATAATAATAATAATAATAATAATAATAATAATAATGTGTGGATTCAACTTACTCATTTGTTCTTGTTGTGAGGGCATATGATTTCGTGAGGGATAGGTGACGTTATTAGACTTCTCTCTATGATGTTGGGTGTTCAAGCCATGAGTGCATTGTGACTTTTGAGACAGTTTTTGAGGCTAGGATTGTTATGAGCATGTTGTATTTGTTTGAATATTTTTGAAGTTTGGCATAAGAAAAGGAAAGTGTATGTGATTGCATATGCTAAAGTTGAATTGTTTCAATTAACCATGGTTATTGGTATAGTGTGCCTCAATTGTGTAAAAATAATGTGCTCGAGGATAGTGTGAATTGTTAGTTGACTCGAGGACGAGCAACCTTTAAGTGTAGAGTAGTGATGTTTGGCTATAATTATATATTTTTAGTGCATTACTTACCTTACATTTTTATACTTTAATGCTAAACTATATTATATTTGTGTTTAATTGAGTTTATTTTATGTGTAGGTACGTTGAAGACAAACTTGGGAGCAAAGTAGAGATTTTATGTATATTTTATATATTACAAGAGTGGTTCGTGATTATTTGATGACGAAAAATATTATTATGTATAATTGTGAAATGTTTGAAGACAAAACAAAAGAAGACAAAATGAAATAATGCAAAGGATTTTTGAAAAGAAGAGAAAACATTAATTTGAAGAGTTAGGCAGCAGAATTGAATTGAGGAAGCAGTCAGGCTACGCGAGGATATTTGCTCCCTAAAAAGTTGGCGACGCACGGTGTAAGGCGAGCTGGAGGCGCGCGTGAGAGCAGGCTAGGCGCGGTCTGTCGCGAGGTGACACGTGGTCCGGATTTCAAATTTATTTCGTCTCCTTTTTGGTTTTGGACTCAGTTATTTCGTCTAGATCTTTTTCCTATACATATAAATAGTCGTTAAACACTTTTTTTTTAGAGGAGACGGAGAGGGGACCGAGATTAGACCTGGGATTTTGACCTAAGGAGGCAAGAACACACTAGGAGTAAGGCGGAGAATTCTTCTATGAGTTTTTCACTTCGTTCTTCCTATTTCCATTATTGGTTATGAATTCTAGTATTGTAGTTTTGCATACTATTATGAATAGCTAATTTGTTATCTAGAGTTTTGATAAAACCTTTTGTAGGATAAATTCTCGTTATGTTTTTATATAATTGAGCCGTTAGATTTTTCTACTTGTTCAACTACGTTATTATTGTGGTTGGTTGAAGAACTCTTAATCGATTGTGCCTATTTAGTGTCTATTACTCGAAAGACAGTGCATATTTAGGTAGTTGTTGAACAACATCACTCCTAACGTATACGAGGGATCAATACGGAGGGTTTAAAGGTGTGATTAGGAATAACGAAACCTTGGTGCGATCCGAGTGAGCCGTACTTAGTGTCAGCTAGCGTAATTCGGAAGAATATGTCTGGTAAATTGTGGTAGTTACTCGGGAGAGAATTACGATACTCAGAGCGCTCATGATCGGTAGAGAAAACTTAGGCTAAATTTTAAAAGGCATAGCGGGAAGGATTCCGACAATTGGAAAAAGTCATAACTCTAACCTCTGTAGTCTTGTCTCAAATTTCATCCTTGTTAGTTGATAATTTTACTGCTATATAATAGATGTTAGTTAATTAGTTAGAAATAAATATTATAATCTCTATAATTAGGAAATTGTTTGGGCTTGTGTTTCTTAGCATTATTGAACAGCTATAGCTAAACCTTAGTTCTCTGTGGGATTCGACTCCGGACTTGTAAACCAGATTATATTTGCAACGATCGCTTAATCCTTTTTATAAGGCATAATTGGGCGTGATCAATTACAATCAACCAAGATTATGTGCTTGCATTATAGTTATTCTACATAACTGATGCAACATATAATTTCCTGTTCTGTAATTCTTTTGAGCTTTTTCATATTCTCACATACTTTATTCTCACCAGTAGTATTCGTACTATTTTTGTATTTCTTATTTCTAGATCTTTGTTATTACACATTGTGTCTTTGTTATTTCTTGTAATTTTTATTGTTTGTTGCTTCCTTTTCATTGTTCCTTGAGCCGAGGGTCCATCGAAAACAACCTTTCTACATTCACAAGGTAGGGTAAGGTCTATGTACATATTACTCTGCTCATACCTTACTTATGAGATTACACTGGGTTTGCTGTTGTTCCTTTTGTTGTTTATTCATCTGTTGGTGCCTACCTATACTAAAGGAAAATAGAGAGATGCTTCATAGGTATAAGAGACCAATATTGTATCAAGAACAAGCAAAGCACTTCTCTTGGTGGGTCTTTTCTCTGATTGATACGACTCTGATTGAATATTGGCCCAAAGCACTATTTTACACTTGTGCACTATAGAATTATTTTTTATGAAGGAAATTTTTTAGTGTCTTTGAAACATAGGCTGATGAACTAGTAAACAAGGAATATTGATAAAAGTAGGAACACATTATAGTACTATCTTTTATAATCCTTTAAGTTAAGGATTCTCATAAAAAGAGTGTGTGACACTGCAATTATCCTTGATTGCACCTTGCTTTGAGTTCGAGTCACCCCAAGAGCAAGGTGGGGAGTTCTTGGAGGGAAGGATGCCGAGGGTCATTAGGAAACAGCCTCTCTACCCCAGGGTAGGGGTAAGGTCTGCGTACACACTACCCTCCCCAGACCCCACTAGTGGGATTATACTGGGTTGTTGTTGTTGTTGTTGCACCTTGCTTTGAGTTCGAGTCACCCCAAGAGCAAGGTGGGGAGTTCTTGGAGGGAAGGATGCCGAGGGTCATTAGGAAACAGCCTCTCTACCCCAGGGTAGGGGTAAGGTCTGCGTACACACTACCCTCCCCAGACCCCACTAGTGGGATTATACTGGGTTGTTGTTGTTGTTGTTGTTGCACCTTGCTTTGAGTTCGAGTCACCCCAAGAGCAAGGTGGGGAGTTCTTGGAGGGAAGGATGCCGAGGGTCATTAGGAAACAGCCTCTCTACCCCAGGGTAGGGGTAAGGTCTGCGTACACACTACCCTCCCCAGACCCCACTAGTGGGATTATACTGGGTTGTTGTTGTTGTTGTTGTTGCACCTTGCTTTGAGATGGGGGCTTAAAATGCTATATTGCTCATTAGACTCTCCAAAAATATCACCGGGTGCGTGCGGATCCTCAAAAAGTAGTAGTTTTTGGAGAATCATAGTTAAAATCTTATCAGAGTTGACTATGGAGATTCTTAAAGTATTTTGAAGCTTAGAAGAAAAAAGGTAAGTCAATAGTAGCCATTTGTTGTGGAAGTTGGGAGACTAGCATGTTCTATGGTCCAAAGACAGGCTTCCTCCACTTTGTCACAATTCATAAAGTCTGTATTATACTTTGAGGCATGGTGATCTTTTGGTAAGATATGGTTCTTGCACTTTGAGTAGCTATAAGATTAAGAATGTGGCTTTTAGTGCTTGTACTTTTATGCTCATTTTGAATCCTTCTGGTCCTACATTTTGCTTTCTTACTGATCAAGCTGATACCATTGTCAACACTTTGTTCTATTCTTGTTTGTTCTAGGATTCTGTTAGTCACTTTGAGTTTCTTGCATTTGTTCTCCAGAACTTTTAGATGTATTTTTTTATTGATACAGTAGAATTTAAAAAAAAAAAAGAAAAATTAATAATGGTCGAAAAGTGTCTATGGCAATATATATTGCATCTTGTTTGAGTTAATTTTAGCTTTCTAGTAACATTGGAGTGAACAATGCTGAAATCCACTGCAACATGCATATAATTCAATAATAACTTTGGTAAAAAATGGGCAACCCGGTGCTAAGTTCCCGCTATGCGCGGGTTCGGAGAAGGGCCGGACCACAAGGGTCTATTGTACGCAACATGCATATAATTCAATAATAACTTTGGTAAAAAATGAGCAACCCGGTGCACTAAGCTCCCGCTATGCGCGAGTCCAGGGAAGGGCCGGACCACAAGGGTCTATTGTACGCAGTATTAACCTGCATTTTTGCAAGAGGCTGTTTTCACGGTTTGAACCCGTGACCTCCTGGTCACATGGCAGCAATTTTACCAGTTACGTCCATGCTCCCCTTCTTAGTAATATTTTTGGTAAAATCCAAATATTGTGCTCAATTGGTTCTTTATTTGCTTTGGTTTCTTATATGGAATGGGTGTTTAATATTGTTTCAGCTATTGAGTGGTAGCATCTCTGGTTTATAATATACTAGATTGATTATTCTAGCAAGTTAGCAAATCCAGGATTCAAAGTCCTGGAGTGGAGCACCATTGCACTGTCTATTTCTTTGTAACAATGGTGTAGATCTAATACATTATATGTTTTGAAATATTTTAAATTTTATATATAGTTCGGGCCAAAATTAATTGACGTGCCTTCCGGGGGCGGAACTAAGGGGTGTAAAGAGGTTCTGAACCCTTTCGTCAAAAATATTATATAATATATATATATATATGCTCAAAATTAGTTTTTTATGTATATACTCCATAATATATATTGAATTTTATTAGCCTCTAGGTGCACGTTACGTCTCTTATTTTTTTTATGCTTGGTGCCGTCAGCCTATCTATAAAGAAGTGACTTATGATTTCAGCATCTCTTCTCAGTTCTAACTTTTTGTTGTCAATTTCAGGCTTTCAGCTGAGATAGAAATATTTGTGGCCATGAACTGTTACAGAAACCTAAATGATTTCTCGTTCAAGGTTGTCCATTCGCCTTGACAAAATCATCTGAACACACGTTTTAACCCCTTTAAGAACCAAAACTCGGACTTAATAACATACTAATAATGTTGGTTTTTTTTTTTTAACTCTGATGGTAAGCACCCTCCACTTCCAATCAAGAGGTTGTGAGTTCAAGTCACCCCAAGAGCAAGGTGGGGAGTTCTTGGAGGGAAGGATGCCGAGGGTCTTTTGGAAACAGCCTCTCTACCCCAGGGTAGGGGTAAGGTCTGCGTACACACTACCCTCCCCAGACCCCACTAGTGGGATTATACTGGGTTGTTGTTGTTGTTGTTGTAATAACATACTAATATAGTTATTGTGGATGTACTCGACTCAATAACACAGTGAATCACACTTAAGAGTGTGGCCTAACGGTCTATGTAGTGAGTGAAAACGTGAAAACTTACTATACAAATTTCGAAGAGAATATTTTCCGTCCACTTTAATTGATTTTTGGTCTTTTTTTTACAGTTTACAATATTTGAAATATCAAGAAGGTATTAACTTCATTTTTTCTAAAGTTGCCCTTTGAGTAAAGAGCCTAGGAGTCTTTGTTGTATTTCTAATGAACAAATTAAGGTTAATATGGTTAATTTTATCAAATGTTAAAATGTGAATTACTTAATATGTATATAGTAGATAATTTCTTTCCCTCTGTCTATACTTAGTGGACACATATACTCGAAACTTGTGCTTGTTGGAGATAGAAGGTACTACATCCTGTCTATTTTAATTGATTTTTTTTACTGTTATCACACATATTAAGAAAATTACTTTTTAACATTAATTAATAATTAAATTGACTATATTAACCTTAATATATTCATTGAAAATATAACAAATATTCCTAAGCTCTTTATTTCAAGGGCAACTTTGAGAAAAAGAAGTTAATTCCTTCTTGATATATAAAAAATCAAATATTGTGAACCACAAAAAAAGACCAAAAATCAACTAAAGTGGACCGGAGGGAGTACTTAATCTAATAATTGAGGTGCGCAGAAGTTAGTTCGTAACAATAATATAGTCGGTGTGATCTCACGAGTGGGGTGTAAGCATATATAACTCACCCCTACTTTGTAGGCAGAAGTTAGTCCGTAAACCACCATTATTTAAGGGAAAAAGAATCAATGAGTGAACAAACTATTTACTAAAACTTGCTAATTCTTGAAGTTTATGATCGAGTTTGTTCGAATTAGGTTATGATCCATTTTTCTCCTCATTTAAAAACAAATGAGGTCCAATATACCCAAAAGAATTTTATGTGAAACTTTGGATCCTCGTGACCAACTCTACATAATATCTCATAACTATCTCTAGTTGGTGCATTATTTCACAAGAAACAAAATTCAAGTTGGAAGATCTTGGACCCTTCTTATCCAATTGGCACTATAATTTAGAAATTCTGAGGGGGAAATGGTTAGATTCTTCACACACTTAACTTTTTCCTGAAAATAAACAGAATATATTTAATTAAAAACATATAAACAACAAAAGAACTGGTAATTCATTGCTGGAAATAAAAATAGATCTAGCACGAGGGAGGTTCTATATGATTCTCAAGGAAACATTATTTGGTACTCCCTCTCTCCATCTTTATTTGACACTATTTGGCAAAACACATTAACAGAATATATTAAGTTAATTGTGTGTAATATTCGTAGTTTTAGAAGTGAAACTGTTAAAATAACAATTGAAAAGTTAATTTTGATATTAAAAAAAAGGATCAAGATTAAATCCTGATGAATAGTTAAATGTTGAGTGTGTGAACAAGGTTCTGCATTGGTAGCTGAAAAGATTTGGGGCATACATATAAGATGTAGGGATTTCTTAATGGTGAGACCTTTTGGGGGAAACTATACATGTTTGGTCCAAAGCGGACAATATCATGCTATGTTAAGAGCAACTTTAGGCCGTTTTAACCATACAAGTGGTATCATAGCCTAGGTTTGGCGGAATGAGTATGACGATGATGGTGCGAGGCTCGGTTTGCTTACCCTTACAAGCTTGGAGACACGCACACAAGAAAAAGCTAGTTACGAGCTTTGCTTGCCACAAATACTCTAACAATGTGGGTGACACACTAAATCTCAAACATTGACCCGTGAATCGTGGTGATAGGCTACATGGAACTTAGTTCGATGGGAAGATTGTTGGATATGCAAATAAAGTCCCATATTGATAGTTGAAAAGATTGAAAGCCTAAAGTGAACAATATCACGTCATGTTAAGAGTAACTTTGGGACGTTTTAGCCCAATATTAAATTAACCTCTCCGATGAGAAAAGAAATTGGATGCCTATTTCTTCTTGTCAATTCCAATCCTTTTACGTCTTCTATGTGCCACAACTTTTTATATAGTGGATACTTGTGGCTTCTGCAACAAAGATGAAGGTAGTTGTCACTATCCACTTTAAAAGAAAAAAGGCAAAAGGGCAAATTCCTTAACCCTTCTTATTTCTTCTTCTTTCTTTTCTTAAGGTGCAACCACTAATTTTTCTTTTGGCCTTTGAGTTCTAAAATAATTTAAGACTCAAATCATAATATGCGTATCATATTCCTTCACGATTTTCTCTTCGAAAACACTTGCCTCGTCAAGTTACGTTTTACTACATGTTAAATATTGATATGAAAAGATTTCTTACAGTATCAGTATATTTAAATTAAATCCAATATTAATTAGTGCCAATTGGGATATCACATGTACATTCTTTTTCGAAATGTTTGTCTCAGTAACAATAATAAAATATTTCTCTTTATCCAAAGACATACCGTTTTAAAATTCACTGGCTCAATGTCACGGGTCATGGATAACAAATTTTCAGAAAACAATACTTGTATTTACCAAAAACAATAAAAACTCAGAAATTTACAACTTTTTTATTCCTTCTTCTAATATACATTTCCAAATCAAGTAGTGATAAATGCACCTCTCAATAATTTACAAAATCCCTTGAAGATTGTGATAATATTGGTTTGTTGACCCTCTTCTTCAAAGTGATATTAGGTGTTTGGCCAATTGCAGATCAGAATTTTTACCAAAAAAATTCAAAAAATAAATAAAATAAACACATGAAGAATCTAAGAGGATTTAACATATAATATATATACATAAAAAAGATTTTACCTTATATACACAATTTAATTTTACGAAAAAGTGATTTCAGACGAACCTCTTTCCACCCTTCTAGCTTCGCCCATGTTGCATGCTACGCCAAGATTTTTCATATTATTTATTTATTTATTATTAGTTTAGTTAATGGTGATAAAAATGGAGCAATTTAACTCTGATAAGATATACAAGTACAGCAACAAACCCAGCTTAATCTCATACGTGGGGTCTAAGAAGAATAGTATATACGCAGACTTATCCTTACCAAATAAAGGCAGGTTTTTTCCGAAAGTGAGATAAGATATAATCCAAGAAATTCTACTCTAAAATGACTAGTTAAAATAGGTCAAGCTTTTACTTGTTGAAATATAATATCCTCAGATAAAAACAAAAGAAATTCCAAACCAAAAAAGGCAAAAGCAAATAATGGGCTACTACTGATATAGTAAAAGGTTTGTGTAGAGCTTATAAATAAGGACAGAAATTGAGTTGTCTCTGCCTCAGACATACTCTGTAAGCAATCACTTTGAAACTTACAAAAAAACTCTTTAATTATACAAAATTTTCTTGATTTGGTTTTTCATTCAAATTCTTCGTTTTTTGGGTTTTCAGGAAATTGATCTTAGAGAAATCGTTTAATTTTGTATTAGCAATGGCTGCTGTTGGTGGAATTTTAGTTTGGGTGGTCAATGTATGTGCAATTCTTCTGTTCAATCTATTCTCTACTGCATCTGGTAAGTCCACTGTACTTCTTTCTTGAAGAGAAAAAAATTACTATAAGAGTCCACTGTACTTCTTTCAACATGGCCACTTTTTTAATCCTACTTTAAAATATTTTTTTTGAGCCGAGAGTATATCGGAGATAACCCCTTTAATTCCACACGATAAGAATAAGGTTCGCGTACCCTCTCCAGATCTTACTACAATATATTATTATTGTTGTTATTGTAGATGAAATGTTCAACAGGTCAGGTCCTTAGTTAAAGTATTTAAATCAAAGTTTTTGACAAGTTTATGAGGCATTTAATGTATTCTGTGGTTTTTAATATTTGATGGTTTTCATGTGTGTTTCCTTGAACCCTTTAGGAAATATGCATGCATGTCTTCTCTCCAGAATATACACTTCACTAAAAGTTTCAGAACTCTTGACTTAAACTGATTTTTGAACCACATGTATTATCATTACACTAAAAGTTTTTCTTATGTATTCAACAATCTGTATACATAGAAAGATTCATTTTTGCCCTATATATTTGCACAATTTTGAAATAAAAAAAGGTTCAATTGAATCCCTTTACGACTATGTAGCTCGGCTCCTAAACAGAAGTCTTACTGCACTTTATATATATATATATATATCCCGTTTGGCCAAACTTCTAAAATCAGCTTAATTTGAGAAGTGTTTTTTTCTCAATAGTACTTTTGGTGAGAAGCAGTTTGTTGACTAGTTAATTTGAAAAGCGCTTCTAAGCATCAATTGTGTGTTTGACCAAACTTTTTAAAAGTGCTTTTAAGTGTATTTTTCTCAAAAGTATTTTTCGGAAAAATATTTTTGGGGAGCAGCTACTTTTTTCTGCTTCTCCAAAATTATTTCTGCTTCTACTCAAAAATAATTTTTTTTTCTTTTAAAAACTTAGCCAAATACTTAATTTTAAAAAAAAAAATATTTTTTGCTTTTCGCGTTGGAGAAAAACAGGCTAATAGTGATACTCAGGGGATAGCAAGGGAGAAAGAGTTTGAAGGATATATTCTTCATAAAAATGGGTTTTTCCCAGCTTTATTAAACTAGTAAAGTATCAAATAAAGTGCTTAATTTTCTTGAGGATTGGTTTTCGTTCTATTCCCCGGATTGTTAAAATTTTAGTAAAGATTAGTGAAGTACACGTAATAAAACCATCCTATTCGGAAACTATTATTTGCTTTATAATCGTTGAAAAATCTTTGACGAATTTGTGATGAGGATTTGCTTTTAAAAGAACAAAACGACATAGTTGTCTAAAGCGTTGCTTTAGGTTTTTGTCCTCTACCGTAACAGAATTTTTCTTGTATATTTAGAACATTTAGACAAAAACATTTATACTGTGACACCAAGAATTGTACATAATTTAGATGAAGGCCAATCAATTCTTGAAAAACAATTAAATGACACCTTATGTTTGATATATACTCATTCTTTGATAATTAATCTACCCATGGCCTATTAAGACTATTGATTTCTTCATAATTACTCCCTCTGTCGTCCCAATTTATCTGATACAATTTGGTTTTCGAGAGTTAAACTTTTTAATTATGACTGTGAATGCGGGCATAAAATTTTTAAATATTTTAAAATAAAATTTACATATTTGAAAACTACGTAATAAGTACTATAAGTTACAATACTTAACAATTCAAAAAATATTTAAAAATCATATGAAAAAGCTCACGGTCAATGAAAAACTTATTTGATTCTCGAAATCCGAACAATGTCACGTAAATTAAGACGAAGGACTAGTATTTTGCATAGAATAGATGAGCTTTATTTTTAACATTTCCATCGCACAATCTTCTAGTATTAATTAATTTACACAATTTTCTTTTTTGGCTAGGTGATGCTTTGAGAATCAATTTTGGTTACACAGGCCCAATAGGCCCAAATAATTGGGGAAGGTTAAACCCAACATTTTCGGCCTGCTCAACTGGCAAATCTCAGTCCCCAATAAATATTGACAGTGCTAATCTTGTTATTAACAAAAATTTGAAGCCCTTGATTATGCAATATAATCATTCTGAAGTTGCTACTTTGGTTGATAATGGCTATAATGTTGGGGTTAGTTTTCCAATAGCCCGTTTGCTTGAGCTTATTTTAAGTTACTTTTAAGACAAAATAAGTTTGCTTGAGCTTATTTTAAGTTATTTTTAAGACAAAATAACTTTTAAGCCGTAAGTTAGAAATTCTAACTTTTGGCTTTTGGCTTATTTTTGTCATTTTAGCTTAAAAACAAGTACTTTTGTTCATTTTTCAGATCTCATAAGGAAATTACCCTTCTTTTCCTTAAACTTTTCTCCCTCTGTTCTTTAGTTTTTCTTTATTTTTATTTCTATCTTTGATCTTTTGTGCTTATTAGGATAATTGACATGATATTTTTTTTCCATTATTATTAATTTCTCATGAGACTGATATTGATACCAATGATTGCAGATAAAATATGGGGAAAATGCAGGAACTTTGGTTGTGGATGGTAAAACTTACAACTTGAAGCAAATGCACTGGCATTCACCTTCTGAACACCGACTTGATGGAACTCAGTATGCACCTTTTCTCTTGTAAATAAGCATTTAAGAGTGTGACCTTACGATTAATGAAGTGGTTAAAAATTTGAAAAATCGGTGTTAAAATCCCAATAAAGATAAAAAAGTTGAGAGTAGACGGAGTTATCAAAAACATATGCTAGTGAAAGGAAATAAATATTCGGTGGAATAGTTGAGGTGCACATAATTTGACCTTAACACCGCTAATTAAAGGGCAGTTTGGTACACAAAATATCTCGCATTCACGCAGGATTCGCAGAAGGGCCGTACGCCCGCACTCCAAGGATGTGGTATAGACAGTCTATATTAATGCAAACATTAGTAGCTGCTTCCACATCTCGAACTCGTAACCTATTTATCACACGGCTCTACACCACTAATTATTAAAAAAAAAAAAAAGATGCTTGGTGTTTTGTGTGTGCAATAGTAATGCTAGGAGTATTATATGTCGAGTGAAGTATATTATATCTTAATAACAGGTTAAAACTTTTTACAGATATGCTGCAGAGCTTCATCTAGTTCATTTTGCTGAAGACAATAGTATAGCAGTATTGGCAACCCTCTTCCATATCGGCCATCCTGATCCCCTAATGACCAAGGTATTACCACAATATTCTCTTTACATTAAGTTATTATTACATTCATCCCAAAGAAGCTATAAATAAATAATTAGAGATACCATTTTCTCGAGCCTTCTGAAGATCCATTATTTCTGGTACAAAAATTCCTATAAAAATGGAAAATATCCACCTTTGAGTGTGTTTGAACTAACAATGTTGAACATATTTCATTAATAACATTACTCTGATTTCACCTTCGAGTGTTTTTGAATTAGCAATGTTAATATGCCATTGGAAACAAAAGGTTAATAACTTTGAAATTCCTTTTTTTTTTTTAATGTTTAGCTTCAAAACAAACTGAATGAGCTGGCAAGGGACGTGGCATCACAGAAAGAAACACAGATTCAGCTGGGAAGTATAGACACACATGAAATAAGGAAACACTCACACAAATATTACTCATATACTGGTTCTTTAACTACTCCTCCATGCTCTGAAAATGTCTCTTGGCACATCCTTGGCAAGGTATAGTTATCTTTCTACATTTTCCTTTCTCTTTTTATTTCTTGAAAGACTGGAGCTTCATTTGTTAGTATAAATAATTAGTAACATGAGCAAAGTTATTGTTGTGTCACATCTTAGTAGAGGCAGATTCAGGATTTAAAGTTTGTATATGGTTACTTACAATTATCTCAAGTTAATATACAATGATAATCAGGTTCATATATAGTCTAATATGTATAGATATTTAATATATTTTTTAATATATATATAAAGTATGAACAAAAACTATTATGTTCCGGTGAATCCGTATGTAATGCTTCTTTGGATCCGCCCCTGCATCTTAGGCCTGGTTGTACGGGCGAGCCACTTTTAGAACCGGTTATTAACATAGCCGGGGTCCGAAAATTGGTTGAAAAGTAGCCACTTTTAATTCGGAAATACCATGATAGTGTCGTGAATTTCGAGCTTAAACAAGCAAAAAGTTCAAGATAATGTCCTGATTTTAGAAATCCGTAACACTTTTATGGGATTTCAGAAATTGACTGTTTTTTAATAACTTTTGAATCTCTGACAATTTTATGATTACAAGAACAAAAAATGGCTATTTTTAACATACCCAAATTAGTGGATAAGATCAAATATGGATTGATTGAAAAATGTTGAAGCAAGACCACAAGGAAATGGCATGATGGTTGAACATGTTACAGTTTTATAGGTAAGAATACACAATTACATTTTAATGAGATTGTGCAAGGTAGATAGGTTATCGGAAACAATTTTTCTACCTTACATGAAGTAGGGGTAAGATCTACGTACACCTCATCCTCCCCAAATCCTACTTTTGTGACCACACTGAGTATGTTGTTATTAAGAACAGCTAGATAGTTCGTGGTTAAGAAGAACTAACCAACCAACCACCGCCCAGTATAATCCCACAAGTGGGGTCTGTGGAGGGTAGGATGTACGCAGTCTTACCCCTACCCTGTGAAGGTAGAGAAATTGTTTCCGATATTGTTAAGAAGAACTAATTTTTAATAATCACATGTGCACATCGTCAAATTAATTTACACTAATAATGTATTCATGTAATGATGGAAAAAATGTGAATGCAGGTGAGATCAATATCAAGAGAGCAAGTAGAAGCTTTGAGAGCTCCATTGGATTCGAGGTGCAAGAGAAATGCAAGACCAGTACAGCCCTTGAATGGAAGGCAAATTCAGATGTATGAAGTCCAAGCAAATGTTAATTAGTTTTTTTATATGTCTAGGGGAAACAATTATTTTATATATGTATCTCTCTATATATATATTCCCTGATGAAAAGCTCGTTAATTAAGTTCTCTATCTAAATTCTAATCCTATTTACATAAACACATACTTCTATGAAGCATTAGCTCAAGAAAGACAAAGATACAATACGTTGTTTGGTTCAAAACTAGGTTATCCTAACCAGGATAGATAATCCCACATTCTATATGGGATAGATAATCCCATGATTTTGTTATAAATTTTATTTTGATTTTAGCTAATACTCACGATCAAAGTTAATCCCAAATTTATATTGGGATAACCCCTAATCCCTGTAACCAAACAACCCCTAACACTGGTTGTGTTTTATCATATGGCCAATCCCTGTAAAGGAAAATGTGAATTGAAGCGCATACTCTTAAAAAGAAGGAGAAAGAAAACGAAAGACCGAAAAGGAAATAATAGAGTTTTCCATGAAGATAATTGCATGTAGTAGAATTTCAAGATGCTTGAAATAATTTTTAAATAAACCCAAAAAAGAAAATTGAGAAAAAAGCAATTAAATGCAAGAATATTTGAGAAGAGTAAGATTTGTCATTTCAACCATCTCTGCGGACTAGATAATTGTAATGTCAAAAGCTTGTACGACTAAATAATTGTCTTTGCTTCTTGTTTTCTTCTTCTATATCAAATCTACTAATAACTCCAAGTCCTTTTATTGTACAACATTTCTTGGTCATCAAACTTTTATTAGCCAATAAGTTAATCTTGTTTTATCTTTTCTTTTTTAAAAAATCTTCTTGTGTTGGCTCATACAAGTAAACGAATAAAAACTCAATTTTTTCGAAGTCCCAAATGTTAAATTCCGTGAAAATATTACTTTCCTTTTATTGATTTAATATAAATATTTAATACGAGTAATATTTTGTTCCTCGGATTACTTCATATATGGGAGATGAAACCATTGCTTACTTGGCAAATAAAATAATAAGAATCACATTAGTTGAGTTGATTCTCAAGTTGTATCCAACTCCAATAAATATTATTTGTCCAATAATTCAGATGAGTTACATTGATACTATATATCTCCAATTAGTACTTTAACTGATTATTTATTTGGAGAATAATAAACCGACGTGGAAGCAGCGCTTCTGAAGCAAACTCATGTGCCAAGTCTCTTTCTCGCGATGTGTTTTCCTTAGTTCTTTTTTATTCAATCAGTCGGAATTTGATGTAAGAAATACTTTTATATATACTAATCTCTCTGAACGTATCTCATATTATTGTAAAATTGCAGACTTTAAGAATTTTTATTTGATTTATAAAGGTATTTGAACACACATTAATTGCAAATCTATATATATCTAAATTTTATCTATTATTTTAGGTTCACTTTTAAATAGAAAATTTTGAAGCTAAAGATTTTGTTTCATTATCTCAAAAGAAGTAACGTTTCACTCACAAAAGTTTAACTTCTATTCAAGTGAAATTTATATCAAACAAAACTATAAACTTCTTTTTAACTTCAACTTTAATTTCAAATAATTATTTTTTAAACTTTAATCAAATATTGTCCCAAAAGATAGAACTCATAAAATTATGCTAGATATTGTCAAGAAATTAATTATTCAAAATTTCTGATGCCGAGGGTAAGCGCCCTCCACTTCCAACCAAGAGGTTGTGAGTTCGAGTCACCCCAAGAGCAAGGTGGGAGTTCTTGGAGGGAAGGATGCCGAGGGTCTATTGGAAACAGCCTCTCTACCCCAGGGTAGGGGTAAGGTCTGCGTACACACTACCCTCCCCAGACCCCACTAGTGGGATTATACTGGGTTGTTGTTGTTGTTGTAAC
>AWOL01S0030655.1:40026-52975 GCA_000715115.1 Nicotiana otophora
GTTCGAGTCACCCCAAGAGCAAGGTGGGAGTTCTTGGAGGGAAGGATGCCGAGGGTCTATTGGAAACAGCCTCTCTACCTCAGGGTAGGGGTAAGGTCTGCGTACACACTACCCTCCTCAGACCCCACTAGTGGGATTATACTGGGTTGTTGTTGTTGTTGTTGTTGTTGTTGTTCTGTGGCAAAAAAAGACAAAAAAAAAAAAATTTAAAGACTATTGAATTGCCGCACTCCCCTTCAACTTGGACAAATAAATTTATGACTCACCTTTAAAGTTATTTATCAAGTCAATAAAGGTATATTACTTTTAAAGTTATAAATATAGATAAAATATTTCTTCCGTAAGTTGTAATGCCTCTTCCGAATTAAAATAGCAGTGGTTAGTGGATAACATTATCAACATGTGGCTATTAAAACGATATCCATATTTTCACCACAACATGCATATTGTAAAAATATTAAAAATTATCTAAAAGTAAAAGTGTGCAAAAAATTTTAATTAAAATGTTAAAGGAATGTAGGCAACACCTTTTCCAATGAAACTATTTTGAGGTTAGCAATTTCTCTACAATGTGCAAAATAGTTTAATAGAAATTCGATACTCATGATATAATGCCTACCAAAAAAATTAAATTTCTATTCTTTACTAATTTCTTCTACCACAAGAACTCAAGGAAAAAAATTGGAATTGAAGTAAAGATTTAAGAAAAAGGAATGAAGATATTCTTTAACATAAGTAGAATGAAGAATTACAAAATGTGTTTTAAGAAGAAGTATTTTTCTCATATCTTTTATTTACTTCAAGTGAAAGCCTTTAAATATAAATTAATCATCCGGTAATGGTTGAACAAATGTGAATTAAATTATTAAAGTAAATACAATTATAACATCAGAGTGTTGATTGCTAGTTCTGAAGGCTAAAATTCAGTAGTATCCTTCAGTTTACATATTAATGTCTGCGATGATATCAATTGTACCAATATTGTGGTCTGTGGATACACATTTTTTCCATAGAAGAGAGTTAAAAGCTGCAGACAGTAAGTAGTAAAGAAAATTCATACCTATCCGTGTGCAAATGAAAGAAAAAAGATCAGCACAAGGAAATCAATCTAATAATTGATTCAACTATTTATTTTTCATTTTAGATTGTTACTATCACGTGTGATAAAATAAATGTGTAGTAAAATATTTGAAAATATATTCTAATATGAAGGAACACAACCTTCGAATCAAGACATCAGTTATGTTTTTTTTAATAATAAGTACTATAGTTTTTTCCTTCTAGACAAATAATTTCGTTAAAGTTAATTATTGATGAAAGAACACAACTATTTAGAAAAGATACAATATGTAAATCAATATCTCTCAGGTATTTTTTTAATTATTATTGCGAAATATAAATATATTTTATGAAAAGGTTATTTTAGTAATTTAACTTTTAATATAGTATAAAAAAAATAGGAATGAAATTTTAGAATTTAGCATGTCTTTTGACATGTCCTTTCCCCGAATTAAAATGCACATAGATAATTCATAACCAATAAAAAGGGAGGAAAAATATTATCTTCACTCTAGCGCTCCAAATAATGTGAAAAGCATATAATCGATAATGAATCTAATAGATCATAATTAATAGAAAATCAACCAGCAAACCCAACTAAATCAATACGTCTTCAGAATAGTGTCTATAATCGTGATAGCGGAACTAGCGGAAAAGATAAAAAGTATAATGTCACTTTAAAAATTAAATGATTAAATATCTACTAATCAACTCGAAATCAAACCAGAAATGACATAAAGACCGAAAAAAAGTTTGGTACAAGCAAGAAAATTAGTAATAACAAAAGAATTAAGCATAGTTGTTGTCTAACCATTTTAACGCACAAACGCATGTACCTTCACTGAAGAGAATAAATTCATTAACCAATTATCTATTCTATACTGGAATGTGCACCTTTATGTTTAAATAGGAGTATAATTTTCAACTAAATTAGAGGTTAAATAGATTTGAAAAAAGACGTTTAATTACACACAACCTTCTAGAAAGGACACGTCAAATAAAATTAGTTTTTTTCTTCTTAATAAATTTTATTATTAAATTTTATTTTTATAAATAGAATATTTAAGTTATTTAGAAGGGTATTTATATAATTTAACTTTTAAGTTATGGGCTTTCCTATGTATATATCAAAATTTTAACTACCGACAAAATTAGATAATTTCAGATGATATAAGAGCAAATTTGAACCTCATTTCTTCGGTGAGTAAACAAGAGAAGTGTAAAAAATATAAGTAAATCAAATCAGTGAAGGTGTATTTATTGTATATTTGAACCAAACAAATAAAGATTTGGTAAAGTGGTAAGTACTCTTTTATTCTTAACTAAGGATTTTGGTTTTGAGCTATGGATATAAAGTCATCTTTATTAGAAAATATTTTACTCCAATATCAGATTTTCTGGGTGACTTTGGATTTAGTCGATCTTTAATACGAATATCGCATATCGAGCGAAAAACCAAAAAAAAAAATAACTTTCTTATGATTGTGAGTATTGAAATGTAGACGGGCACGTGACAAACTTGGCTATGTTCGATGTTTACAGATTTAAAAATGTAAGTAGAAGACAATAAAGTGACGACCAAGAAAATATTATTTCCAAATAACAAGGATAGCAAACTGAGTCTAAGAGAATAATAATATTCCCAAATCATCTTCATTATAACCTAACTACCAGAAATAGTAAAATTTACAAGCCTTCACTCCAAAACCAAATCTATTTACCATATATAAACCTATTCATTATCCTAGTATTGAAAAGGTCAAAAATCAAAAAGCAAGGAGAAAGGAAAACATTTCTAAATTTGAAAAAAAGGAAAAAAGAATTTTCAAAAAAAATACTAATTTTAACGGAGTAAGTGAAAAAGCCGTTGATTTTACCGCCATATTCCGAAATATTTCCAACTACTACCATATAAAACTTGACTTAGCCTTTTTCAAACTTCTTCCATTGGGACCCACACTTTAAACATCTGCGTTGATTTCGTCGCCTCCCCATGATTCCGATCTCCGGCCCGACGCGAACCGTTTCATCCCTCCTAAACCGGCCAGCTCCGAAGCCGGTTCAACGCCAACTGGAGCTCCGCGCGTTTTCCCTACGCCCACGCTCTTGCTTTTTCTTAGAGGTTTTACCGGTTCTTCAATCCTTGAACCCAGTGCTTTCTCCGTACTAGACCTAGCCGGTTTTTTGTGATTCCGGCCAGACCGAAATATCGATAGTAATCTGGAACAGAATCCGGTTTTGCGTTTCTCACTACTGCTTCGTGATCTCTCGAGTGATTTTTCCCAATTTTTTGATTTTTTTTCAGATGATCGCCGGCGACTTCGTTTCGACCTTACTCTGCCCATACAAGATACTTTCGGCGACGACGGTTCAGTAACTGAAGCTGATTTCAATGTGGATTCAGACCGCTTCGCCGGAAAAAGCCGTATATTCGCCGGTTTACAAGTTCGGCGTTTCGAATCGACGAAACTAGCCTTCTGAGTCTTCGGTAGTCCAATAATCGAAGCCTTAGTTTTCAAAGTCGTCGAAAATCTCTGCGAATTCGAATTGGAACCCGGAGTATTTAAGTTCGTCGGATTTGGACCGATACCTTTCGTGGACTGTTTACGTTCCAAAAAAGCGTTCCGATCAAACCAATCGAACTCAGCATCTTTTGAAAGCCAGAATGATTCCGGCGGAAAATCCGGCGGAACTTCTGGTTCCTTTTCCTCGGCGTTTAAATCATCTTTCACCGGTTTTTCGCCGGCGCCGACGTTGTCAGCCAAAGTTTCACATGCTACTTTTCGGTCATTTCCGCCGCCGGCACAGGCTGAAACTAGAGTTTCTAAATCAACCTGAGGCATTCTAGAGAGAGAAGGTTGAAGAAATTTGAAGAGAGAGTGAAAATGGCAAATGTGAAAGGAAGAAATCCTAAGGTGATTTGAGTAAACGCAAGCATATATTTATAAATAGAAACTTTGATTTTAATTTAATTTTTTCTTATTTACTACTTTTTCCTTTCTGTCCCAGTTCATGTTACAGTTCAAATGTTAATTTTTTTAATTTGATAGTGTATTCAATTATAAATTCTTTAAGGTTTTTATAATAAAATTATGTAAAAATATTATAATTTATAATAATTAATAATTTAAAATACTTATGAGTATATATAAATTGTGATTAAAACAAATTGACTATTAAAGTTAGAATACCGCTATTATATAATATAATATAAATTAGAAGGAAGAAAGTAACGAATAAAGAGCTCTTTTTCTAGAAGGTGAAGTTCATATTTGCCAAAATGAAAGTGAAGGAAAGGAAACTTCCAAAATTTAGATGTTACTTTAGAAATATAGTCAATGATTTTGATTAACTTTTTTTGTACATTGTTTACTACTATATGAATCTGTGGGGGCAGCGGAATAAGTTTGATTTTTGTTCGAATGAGAAGCAGAATTTTAAGATTGTCTTTTATACATAGCAAAAAAAGTGAAGGTAGTTATAAGATGGACAATAATTTTAATAATTTAGTGGATTACATATGTTTGTAAATGATTTAAGAGATCTTTAGTTCAAATGTCATTATTGTTAAGCTGAATCAAATTGTCTTTTGTGTTTGTCATTCTGTAGGACATGGCACATTCCAGCTGAGTGAGAGCAACTTAACTTGATATGAGATTGTGGAGGTGTAGAATTAGATTAGAAGATTGATAGTAGTGTTTGACCGAAAAATATAGATCTTAGTTTAACTAACTAAAATTTATATGAATGAGGATTAATCTTAGTTAACAATAATATCCAAAAAATGAAGTTCTCAGAAGTGCAACAAATACTACGTAGAAATATTTTAATAGCAGGGGAGGCACATAACCTATATTTAAGAAGTCAAAGGAAATAATGTAGTACTAAATATTGATGAATAGCAATAAATGTCACTTAAGTAATTGAACGAATGAGTCACCCAAGAAAGGATGGAATCAGTTAATGCTCTTTCTGACAATGATGAGTGATGCACAATCATTTGAATATCTGAGTTATTATCGGATCCAGTGAAAAAGTGTAGACAAAACTATTAGTGAAAATGTTGTGTTAGTATGCTGGCAATAAGATCTGATTCTCTCCTTTAAAGTCAAAGTGTATTTTACAAATAAATATCACATGTCCCCTATCATTGTGTTTTTTCTATTTATAGGGAACATGTTCCTAAAAACCCTAACAGTACAAGTGCAGAGAATATCCACTAGAATATTCCCTTTTATATCTTATCCTGAAACTAGCCGTTATAATTCTATCAAGGGAGCTCGACCTCGGCCTTGATCCTTGATGACTCCTCGGCTTCAGCCCTTGCTAACTCTTCGACCACGGACTTCACCGTTTCTTGGATTACTTCGACAAGCGACAGGTGGGAACGTTCCACCTATACTATTTTGACCCATACAGTTAGTCCCTTCGCTTATTGAACCCGGCTTCGCGGACGGGTTCAATGAGCGGATCGTGTTATTGGTGGTCGAGCTAATCAAGCGGACTACGTAGGTCGTGGTTGCTGCGGCGAGCAGGTAACGTGGCCCTCTATGGGTCGCACATTTCAAATGCTTCGAATTTTCCGGGCTATTTGCTGGAGTTATGTTGTCCACAAGTTAGGATGACGTCATGACGTTATGCGTCATTATGATGCATATTCCCGATGCGTCATTTTGTTTAGCGTGTGACCTTTGATTAGACATACTGCTTCGGTTATGGTGCCAATCATCATGAGCCATTTTCGGTTTCGGTGCTATGACCTTTATAATATATGTCTTTGAACACGATTTTGGAGTTTAAATCTTCTAGCATTTCAGAATTCCATACCTTTCTCTTGCTCTCTTCTTCTCCGAATTTCTCTTCTCCGTTTCATCGGCTTACATTGTTCTTTATTCCCTCTCGTTTGTTATTCTCCTTCCTTACGTTAAATCATGTCTAACGTACCTTCTGAGGCTGGAGAGGGGAGTCGTGTTACTCCCATGGCAATAGTGTTCCCCTGCCAGGGGTAGAGTGTTCCTGCCACCATTGAGGATGAAACCTTCCCGTCAGTGGAGGAGATAATCTCATGCAACCTCGATTCCAGATCCGATTTCACCAAGTCACCTGAGGCCACACCTGGAACTTTTCGATCAGTGATGATAGTGAAGGAATTAGCGGAGCTTAAGGCTAAAGTCGGCCTTCCCAATCATATCTAGTTGATCCCGACCGAGGGGGATACGGTATAAGTCCATCGTCCTGGGTATAGCACCCTCCATGCCTATCCCTTCCAAGTAGGCTATTTTTTTCTCTTCCTTTCGCTGGTAGAAGAGTTCTGTCGTCACTACGGCATTTGTCCGGGTGAGCTCGCATCGTACATTTATAAAGCTATAGCGATGCTCACTAAATTTGCTGAGCTGGCCAGGTCGAACTGACACTGCGGCACTTAATTCCTCTATTCGCTCCTAGCTTTTATAGGGAAACGATGTTGTACCTTCGCCACCGAGGGACAAATGCTTAGTGGTGAAGATGGACGACAAGGCAAGTCGTCAATGCTGGTTTAACTTCTTTTTCGTCAGAACCGAGGACGTCGTGCCCAATGTCGACGGCTTTCCTGAGGCTTAGAACTATACTCGTAAGTACTTTGGTTTCTTCCCCGTGTTCGATCCTGAATTTTGACTTCCCGCCTTCTTCTTTTGCATCCAATACCTCGCCTCCTCCTTTGGACGCTCTTATTTCTGACTGGGTCGAGTGGCTCCTTCCTCACGTCGTAGAGATTCGTGAATGTCCAAGTTTTTCAAGAAATTCGGGCTTGTTGTCCCTTCGACTGGTAATTTTCTTTTTACCATCAGCGTTTTGATTTCTTGGCTCGTTTTTCTTCGCTGATTTTCCATTTTCCTATTTTTTCCTTAGCTTCTGCCAGGGGTCTACAAGGAGGTTGAGAGCTCCCGCGTCCTCGTTCCGGAAGAGAAAGGTTACTACGCCCTCAGGTTTTGCCCCTGTTTCGACCACGACTGATCCTATTTTTGTCCCGATTCTTCCTGTTGTCGCGTCCGACACTACTTCGGGCGTGGAGATTTCGCCTCGTCCTCTATATTCTCTTATTGACGAGGACGATAAGCTTTTCCTAGTGATGGAGATCTCCAGCCACGAAAGAGGAGGTCCGTGGATGCCGGTGAAAGAGTCACCCAGGCCGTTGATGTGGCAGAAGGGGACTTTTCGCTGCGTGAGATGGCGACTACTGTAGTAAGGGATGATGTCGAGCCGAGTTTTGAGGCTCCGAGGTTGGTGGGAGCCAATGTGGATGTGTCTCTTCCCTCTGCGGTGATGGAGACCGGAGAGACATCTGTTGATTTCTCGACCCTTCGCAATGAGTGGGGGCATCAACTTCTCTAGCAGCCGTGGATACCTCCTTGCCTGCTAACTAGAGGGGCAAAGGCATCGTTGATGAGGGCAATGAGTCAAGTTCTAACGTTGATGTGGACGACCTGAGGATGATGGAAGAAGGCTTACCCAGATTGAGATAAGGTTGGAGGGGTCTACGAGGACTATCGCGATCTCCATGGATCGTGACCTCTTGAAGAACACTGATGAGGTGGTCCCTGTCATCGGCCTCTTTATTCCGAGATAAAGGGTAAGACCCATAAATAAATATACGATGGTGCTTTGTCATGGAGCATTGCTGGCCTTGCTCTTAGGGTGAGTGTTTGTGCTACGACCTCTTTTTTTGTTTGTTTTTCAGGGCGTCTTTGGTTCTAACTTCTTTATTCTCTTTCCTTTATATGATTGCAGACAGTGATTTTGGAGATCAAGAACACCGGAGGGAGAAAAGGCGTAAAGAAATCTTTGTGAAATTGAAAGATAAGTATTTTGAGTATCGTGGCGAGTATCGAGATCTCTGCAGGCAATTTCGCGAAGGAGGCGATATGATGGCCCTTCGGGACGAGTTAAAAGAGAAGGATGATGAGATGGTGAAGGCCATCGAGAAATGTAGCTATCTTGAGGGGACATTGAGGAGTAGGAAAGGAGAGGTTGAGGTCAGCAGGGGCATGGAGGCCCAATGCAGTGACCTTCAAGATCGAGTGGTCGAGTTGCAGGGTCAGTTAGAAGAGTACCGACTTCAGCTGGAGGCCCTCAATAGTGAGATCGCCGAGAAGTAAAAGAAGCTTGCGAAGGCAGACTCCTCTCGTTTGGATGCTCGGAGGAAGATGGAGATGCTTGAGTTGGCGAATAGGACTCTCTGAGCTGAGCAGGAGAACGATCAATCAACAAAAAGATCTTAGGAAGATTGACTCTAGGAGAGGATCGGAGAGCTAGAGAAAGATAACTTTGTTCTTCATTATCGAATGGCCGCTTTGGAGGCCGAGAAGGCCAAATTACTTGGGCAGCTGTCCTCTTCCAGTATTTTAGATTTTCCCAATGTACCTCAAGAGTTATATGAAGAATGGATTCATGTCGAGGCCCAGTTGGATGTATTTCGAGATTTGCATGCAGCGGGATCTGTTTCTAAGGTTGCCCTTGAATATGCTCGTGAAGCTCGAGTCACTTGTGGATATGATCCTGCTATGCTTGAGGCCGATGAGAAGGATGGGGACGAGGTTGTAAACCGGCTTTAGGAGCATACCTGGTATGATACCGCTTATCCGGAGGACGAAGATGGCGATGACGATGATGAGGGGGATCGAGATGGTGAGGGTATCAGTGGTCAGGGTGGTGACGCCACTAAAGGCCGTGATGGCGGTGACCAGTAAATAGTTTAAGTATGAAATATGAAAGTTATTCCTTGCATCTTATTTTGTTCCTATGGTTTATATTCTGAACTTGTATGTGTTTTGCTTCTGTTGTTTGCTCGTTTTGCTTTTTGTCCTTATTGTTGTTGTCTTTTAGCTTTCTTTGGACTTGGAACCGAATATTCATAGGTCGCATGCGTTTCCTCGTTGAGGTATGGCCGAGGGATGATAGGTATTTGTTCGAGCGGGGTCGAACATAACCTTTTGTTAAATCGCGGTCGAGGGTCGGTAGGTGTTTGTTCAAGCTTAGTCGAACATAACCTTTTGTTATGTCGCGTTCGAGGTCCGGTAGGTTTTTGTTCGAGCCTAATGGAACATAACCTTTCATTGAATCGTGGCCGAGGGCCGGAAGGTGTTTGTTCGAGCCTAATCAAAACCTTTCGTTAAATCGCAGCCGAGGGACGGTAGGTGTTTGTTATAGCGGGGTCGACATAACATTTTGTTAAATTGCGACCGAGGGCCTGTAGGTATTTGTTCGAGCGAGGTCGAACATAACCTTTTGTTAAGTAGAGGTTGAAGGCCGGTAGGTGTTTGTTCGAGCAGGGTCGAACATAACCTTTTTTTTAGTTGTGGCCGAGGGCCGGTAGGTGTTGTTCGAGCAGGGTCGAACGTAACCTTAATACAAAAAAGGTGTCCCGATAAATGTAAGTTTCTTATTACTTTGAAATTGTTGCTTCGGTTACATAATTGGAGAAAGTTACAGATTTTGGGTGTTGGCTGGTATTCCAGTCCGGTGTACTTAGTCCCTTCATTGTTTGACTTGGAGAGTATTAAAGAGTCAAGCAATGAAAGAGTAACAACAGTCCCTCCCTCGCGTACTTGTACTCTAAGTGTTCCCTTTGCCGCCTCGTTAAAAACCTCATTGAGAAAACCTAAATGGGACAAAACTCAAGTGAGGGAAAAAGAGTACGACTTGGGGGACACTTTTTCTCTCAAAAGCTAAAGTATTATAGGTGGCTGATGTTCCAATTATTTGGTAGTTGCTTTCCTTCCATTGTCTCTAGTTGTAATGAACCCTTGTTCGCTTTGGCTGTAATGTTATACGGGTCATCCCAATTTGTTACCATCTTGCCTTCCGGGGGTCTTTGCTCACTTGAGTTTTGGCTTTCAGCACGTAGTCCCTGAATTTAAGCGGTCGGACCTTTGCTTTCTTGTTGTAATACCATTCTGCTTGTTCTTTTTGGGCGACCATCCTCATGTACGCCATATCTCTTCGTTTGTCGATTTCGTCAAGATCCTGCCTTCTGCTCTCATCGTTACTCATACCGCTTTCGTGGGAGTACCTTAGGCTGGGTTCTCTGACTTTGGCCGGTATTACTGCTTCGGTCCCATAGACCAAAGAGTATGGCGTGTCTCATGTGCTCGTCTTCGGGGTTGTTTGGTAGGCCCATAATACTTCTGGTAGTATTTCTGACCACAGTCCCTTGGCATCCTCGAGCTTTTTCTTCATGATGTTCAGTATGGACTTGTTGGAGGACTCATCTTTCCCATTACCCCATGGGTGATATGGGGTTGAAAGTATCCTTTTGATATGCCATTTTTCGAAGAATTCGACGATATTTTTTCCCATGAACTAGGGATTGTTGTCACAACTGATCTCCTTGGGAAGGCCGAATCAGCGGATGATGTTTCTCCATATAAAAGTGATTACCCCTTGTTCCCATATTTTGGCAAATTCTCATGCTTCCACCTATTTGGAGAAATAGTTAGTTAAAACAAAAAGGAATCGTACATTACCTAGCCCTACTGGGAAGGGGCCCACGATGTCCATTCCCTATTTGATGAATGGCCAGGGGAGGTGACTGAGTAGAGGTGGTTTCCTGCTTGGTATATCATTGGGGCGTACTTTTGACACTGTTTGCATTTTCTCACGAAGTCTGCGACGTCTTTTTTTATGGTGGGCGAATAGTATCCCGCCCGTATGAGATATCTAACTAGTGCTCGATTGCCGGAGTGAGCATCAATGACCTTCATGGACTTCTTTGAGGACGCGCTAGGTTTGGTTCGAGCCCAAACATTTTGCTAGAGGGCCGCCATAAGTCCTCTTGTATAGGTCGCTATGAAGGAGACTATATCTGGTCACTTGTATTCTTAGTTCTTGGCTTTTTTCTTATTACCTGGGAGTTTGTCGTCCAGCAAATAGGTTTATGGTTCTTACCTCAATTTGGTCTAGTGATGAGTGGAGTAGATGGACTTCACTTTTATCCCTAGTTGTGATGCTTTTGGTAGTTGCGACAAGTTTGGCGAGGTCGTCTGCTTCGGCATTCTGCGCCCGTGGGATCTGGTTGAGCTGGCATTCGTCGAACTCAGGTAATAGCTTGCAGATTATGGTCTGGTATTTTTGCAAGCTTGTTTCCTTGACTTGGAAAGTCCCTGTGACTTGGTTGACTACGAAATGGGAATCGCAATGGAGTTTCAGCCGTTTTGCCCCGTATTTGAGTCGGAGTTTCAGACGTTTCGCCCCGTACTTGAGTTCTAGCCTCAATCCTGCAATTACGGCCTCATACTCGGCCTCATTGTTAGTCATATCCGGGCACTTTATGGACTGGTGAATTACTTCTCATGTAGGGACCTCTAGTACGAGTCCTAGTCTGGACCTTGATGCATTGGATCTGCCATCGGTGTATAGGACCCTGAGATCTTGTGTTTGGAGATAAGCTTGGACGACTTCCCTTTCGACTTCACATATTATTTTTGCACTGAAGTCGGTGACAAAATCGGCGAGCACCTGCGACTTTATCGTTATTTTGTGGCTGGTATGTGATATTATGCTTGCTTAGCTCAATATCCCACTTGGCCAGCCTCACCGATAGTTTGGGTGTATGCAAAATGCTCCTCAGGGGAAAGGTTGTGACAACCGAGATATGGTGGCACTTGAAATAGGGTCTAAGCTTTCGTGAAGCTACGACTAAGGCCAGAGCCATTTTTTTAGGTGTGGGTGCCTCGTCTCGACGTCAACAATTGTTTTGCTAATGTAATAGATGGGACATTGTGTACGTTTGTATTCATGGATCAAAACTACGCTTACCGCTACTTCAGAGACAGCTAGATAGACGAGAAGCTCCTCATCAGGTTTGGGTTTTGAAAGTAGGGGTAGTGATGATAGGTATGCCTTCAGTTCTCACAGATCTTGGATGCACTCGGGAGTCCATTCGAGGTCGTTGTCCTTTTTTGAGTATGCCAAAATATTTGTGACATCTATCAGACTACATCGAGATAAATATTGAAAGGGCGGCGATTCATCCAGTCAACCTTTGGACTTGCTTCTTGGTAGTCAAGAGCTTTGGTAACCCTTCTATAGCTTTGATTTGGTCTGGGTTGACCTCGATACGTCGTTGCGACACCAAAAACCCAAGAACTTTCCCTAGGCTACGCCAAACGCGCATTTCTCCGGGTTTAGCTTCATTTTGTACCGTCTTATTATGTCGAAAGTTTCTTTCGAATGATCGATGTGATCCTATGCCTTTTCGTACTTGACCAACATGTCATCTATATATACCTCCATGGTCTTGTCGAGCTGCCTTTGAACAACTTTGTCATCAATCTTTGATATGCAGCCCCCGCGTTCTTCAACCCAAACGGCATGACCCTATAACAATACGTTCCTTGGTGGGTGATGAACGTGGTCTTATCCCGGTCTTCTTCCTCTATAAGAATTTGGTTATAGCCTGAGTAAGCATCCAAGAAACTCAATAGTTCATGCCCGGCTGTTGCATCGATGAGTAGGTCAATGTGGTGTAATGGGAACGAATCCTTCGGATATGCTTTGTTCAAATCTATGAAATCCACGCACATCTACCATTTCCTGATTTTCTTTTTGACCATCACTACGTTGGTTATCCACTTAGGGTACTTCGACTCCCTGATGGATCCATTCTCTAATAGCTTTTCTACCTCCTCGCATACCGCATCATTGATGACAGAGTTGAATTTATGCCTGACCGATCTTACTGGGGGTAGAACGGGTCGACGTTTAATTTATGTGTGGTGATTTCCCTTAGGATGACCAGCATATCCGAATGGCTAAAGGCAAACAAATCTGTGTTAGTTATTAAGAATTGACTGAATTTACCTGGCTCCCGGAGTTTGCAGATAATATAAGGGTCTTCTATGGTTGAGTTTGC
>AWOL01S0030668.1:0-47364 GCA_000715115.1 Nicotiana otophora
CTATTATTGGCTCAGTACCGGTCGTACGAGACTTTTCGGATGTATTTCCTACAAACCTGTCGGGTATGCCACCCTACAGGGATATTGATTTCGGTATTGACTTGGTGCAGGGCACTAAGCCCATTTATATTCCTCCGTATTGTATGGCACCAGATGAGTTAAAAGAATTGAAAAATAAACTTCAAGAACTCCTTGAAAAGGGATTTATTAGGCCTAGTGTGTCACCTTGGGTGCACCGGTTCTGTTTGTGAAAAAGAAAGATGGTACTATACGGATGTACATCGATTATAGGCAGTTGAACAAAGTTACAATCAAAAATAAATATCCCTTGCCGCGTATTGATGACATATTTGACCAGCTTCAGGGAGCGAAGGTGTTCTCCAAAATTGATTTTAGGTCTGGGTATCACCAGTTGAAAATTCGGGATTCTGATATTCTAAAAACGACATTCAGGACTCGTTATGGCCACTATGAATTTCTTGTGATGTCTTTTGGGCTAACCAATGCCCCAGCAGCATTTATGCAATTGATAAATAGTGTATTCAAGCCATATCTTGATTTATTTGTCATGGTATTTATTGATGATATTATGGTGTACTCACGTAGCCAGGAGGAGCATGCACAACACTTCTGTATTGTATTACAGAGGCTGAGAGAGGAGAGACTTTATGCTAAATTCTCTAAATGTGAGTTCTGGCTTAGTTCGGTGGCATTCTTGTGACATATAGTGTCCAGTGAAGGAATTAAGGTGGATCCGAAGAAAATAGAGGCAGTTCAGAGTTGGCCCAGGCCATCTTCAGTTACTGAGATTCGGAGTTTTCTCGGCTTGGCCGGTTATTATCATCGCTTCGTGGAGGGATTCTCGTCTATTGCATTGTTCAAGTGGTCGGATGAATGTGAAGAGAGCTTTCAGAAGCTCAAGGCAGCTTTGACTACAGCTTCAGTATTGGTGTTGCCTACAGGTTCAGATTCGTATACTATGTATTGTGACGCGTCGCGTATTAGTCTCGGCGCAGTACTTATGCAAGACGGTAGGGTGATTGCCTATGCGTCTAGACAGTTAAAGGTACATGAGATGAATTATCCAGTCCACGATCTTGCTGCCCAGAAATAGCAGAAATTCCAGCAGTTCTTCAAGTCCAAAAATCAACTCCGGTATCCTTCCGAAATTCACCCGAGGCCCTCGGGACATCACCCAAATATACCAACACGTCCCAAAATATAATACGAACTTAGTCAAGGCTTCAAACCATGTCAAACAATGCCGAAATTACGAATCGCGCATAAAATCGAATTATGAATTTTCAAATCTTCCAACTTCTATAATTTGCGCCGAAACATATCAAATCAATCCGGAATGACTTCAAATTTTGCACACAAGTCATAAATGATATAACAAATGCTTCATGTCGCTTAAGATTGAATAGGAAGGAAATGAAGGCATAAGCCTCAAAGGAATCAAATCGAATGATGATGAATCAAAAAGGGAAGTGCTCCTAACAGTCTTGTAGCCTCTCGAAGATAAGTACAGACGTCTTTGTACCGATCCGCAAGACTATACTAGATTTACTCATGACTCGTGAGACCTAAGTGAACCTAGTACTCTAATAACATGTTGTCACGACCCAAAATCTATTAGGGTCGTGATGGCACCAGACACCACTGTCAAGCAAGCCAACAAAAATTACTTAATTTGGTTCTCATCTTATTATTTTAGAAATCATATTTTTCCTCAATTAAACAGTAAAAGATGGAATCTACTGTGTAAATAATAATATTTTTCAACAATTTCAATACAGGGCAACCCATAATCGCCCCAAAACCCGGTGTCACAAGTGCAGGAGCCTAAACTAGGAATGTAAAATAAAATACAACATCTGTCCGGAATACAAATTCGGACAGGAGAAATATAAATACTCTGAAGGAGACTCTGCTGGCTGCGGACTCGTAACGTGGAATGCAGCTCACCTAAATCCCGGCAATAACCGTGCCTCTGCGCCCACAAGGCCACTAGACATATATGCACCTGCACAAAAATGTGCAGCAAGTGTAGTATGAGTATGTAAATCAACGCGTATCCAGTAAGTATCCCGCCTAACCTCGAAGAAGTAGTGACGAGGGGTCGACTTCGACACTTACTATGGGCTATAAATAAAATGTCAATGATATAATTAAACATGGATTACGTAGAACTACTGTAAGGTCAATATCATGAAATAAGTAAACAATTCTTTTGTTCATAAGAAACTTCAAAATATATTTTCGTCATTTAACATTTTTTGTATCTCGGGCCAATGAAAGCAATATCAATTATTATCAATTCCAAAAATATATCGTGCGCAAATCATGCCGAGGTCGTACGACCCGATCCAGTATAAATATTTAAAATGTGCACTGCCGAGGGTCAAACGGCGCGAACCATAGATGCATCTATTTAACATGCTGAGGCGTTCGGCCCGCTCCGCAAAAGAGATAATACAACTTAAGACAACCAAATTCAAGATTTATTAAGACAAATATACAAGAAATACAAATTCTCATTTAAATACATGTATAAACCATGTATTTAACTCACAATATGTGGGAATTACTTACCTCGTGTTTCTTGGTGAAAATACCCTTTTGAAGCTCTCCAAAAATCGCCCAAACCAAGAGAAAATGAAAGAAAATGGACCAAATCCCGTTCTTAAAGAACCCTTCTGCCCAGCGACTTCTCGCATCTGCGGTCACTTGGCCGCTTCTGGGGTTCCGGAGGTGCGAAAAATATTCAGTTTCTGCGGAGATGCCTTCAACTGCCCGCTTCCGCTTCTGCGCCTTTCCTTCTGCATCTGTGCCTTCGCAGGTGCGGACATTCCCTTGCACTTGCGCTCCTGCCCAGCCCGCCCAGCATCACTCATGCCACCTTCCTGGCTGCTTTTACGGCTCCGCACCTGCGGCCAAAACCTCGCAGATGTGATTACACCAGATGACAGCAGCCCCAACATTCCTCCAAGTCCAAACTCGATCCGTTAACCATCCGAAATCCACCCGAGGACCCCCCGGGGCCACAACCAAACATACCAACAAGTCTTGAAATATCCTACGAACTTAGTCGATCCTTTAAATCACATCAAACAACGCTTAAAACACGAATCACCCTCCAATTCAATCTTAACGAACTTTGAAACTTCAACTTCTACAATTGATGCCGCAACCTATCAAATCACATTCGATTGACCTCAAATTTTGTACACAAGTCATAATTGACATTACGGACCTACTCCAACTTCCGGAATCGGAATCCGACCCCGATATCAAAAAGTCCACTCCCGGTCAATCTTTCCAAAAACCTTCAAATTTCCATTTTTTGCCAAATGACCCCGAAATGACCAACGAACCTCCAAATCCACTTTTGGATGCGCTCTCAATACCAGAATCGCCATACGGAACTATTCCTAGAATCGAAATCCCAAATGAATATTGATAACATTGAAATACACCTCAACCCAATTTTTATGAAGTTCTTCCAAAATGTCAACTTTCCACAATAGTCGCTGAAAGGATCTTGGGTCATCCAAAATCCGATCCGGACATACGCCCAAGTCCAAAGTCATCATACGAACCTGTTGGAACCTTCAAATCTCGATTCCGAGGTCGTTCACTCAAAATTCACACCTTAGTAAATTCTTCTAACTTAAAGCTTCCAAAATTAGAATTTTCTTTCCAAATAACTCCAAACTTTCCGAAATTTAATTCCAACCACACATATAAGTCATAATACACGAAGTGAAGCTACTCATGATCTCAAACCGTCGAACGACGTGCTAGAGCTTAAAACGACCGATTGGGTCATTACAAGTATCCTAGAGAAATCCTATCTTTCACAGGACTAAGATTTAAAGACGAGTTATAAATATGCCTTAATTATATAAACTCAAATGTATAATCAGAAAATACATACTCACCAAAGTCTCACTTCTCACTTTTCAAATAAAAAAGCTTATTCGTAACCACAATTCTGAAACCATGGTTCAACCTAAGAAGTTACAAGAGCAGTGCAAGAAATTGAAATCATCTTTTATTGTCATGTACATAGGCTAAGGTGAGTTGAAAAAATACAATATTCCAAAGGAACAATTATCTTCTTCATGGTTTAAGCAATTCATCCATGAATTTCAAGAAGATATTAAAATTATAGATAGTGAAAAATTGGAATACGCTGTGACCAAATGCCCTGTCAACGTATTTGAATTTGTTCTTCAACTCTACAATATACAACTTTAGCCCAAATTTCTACTTATAATGATCCGATGTCGTTTTGATCCCTAGCCCGTTGTTCAGCGGTTTGAGGCCCTAAGCATCTTCACTTCAGGTATTATTACTTGTACGTGTGGTCGGAATCGAATTTTGAAAGGTTCTGAGTTGATTTGGAAAGAAAATTCTAATTTCGGAAGCCTTAAGTTAGAGGAATTGACTAAAGTGTGATTTTTGAGTAAACAACCTCGCAATTGGGATTTGAAGGTTCCAACAGGTTCGTTTGATGAATTTGGACTTGGGCATATGTCCGACTCGGGTTTTGGATGACCCGAGAGTGTTTCGGTGCCTATTATGGAAGTTGGAAGTTTGGAAGAATTTCATGAAAAATTGGGTTGAGGTGCATTTCAATGTTATCGATGTTCGTTTGGGATTCAGAGCCTGGGAATAGCTCCGTATGGTGATTCTGGTATAGGGAGCACATCCGGATGTGGATTTAAAGGCCCGTAGGTCATTTCGGGGTCATTTGGCGAAAGTTGGAAATTTGGTTAATTTGGAGAAGTTTGACTGGGAGTAGACTTTTTGATATCGGGATCGGATTTTGACTCCGAAAGTTGGAGTAGGTCTGTAATGTCAATTATTACTTGTGTGCAAAATTTGAGGTCGATCGGGCGTGATTTGATAAGTTTCGGCATCGATTGTAGAAGTTTGGAATTTCAAAGTTCATTAAGTCTGAATTGGAGGGTGATTCATGATTTCGGTGTTGTTTGATATGATTTTCAGACCTCGAGCAGGTCCGTGTTATGTTATTGGACTGGTTAGTGTGATTGGACGGGGTCCCAAGGGCCTCGGGAGAGTTTTGAATGCATAAAGGATCGATTTTTGGACTAAGGAAAATGATGAGGCAGTTGATACCTGGTGCAATCGCACCTGCGTGAAAAAGGCCGCAGGTGCGAGCCGCAGAAGCGAGAAATGGAGGGCAGCCCAGAATCTGCAGATGCGGAAGATTGGGCGCACCTGCGTGAGCGTAGGTGCGAGAGATATGGACGCAGGTGCGGCTAGGATCGCAAAAGCGGCACTCCTTGTCCGCAGATGCGAAGCCCAACCTGGTGAGGGAAAGGCGCACTTGTGAGGAATTTACTGCAGGTGCGGGACCGCAGATGCAACCCAAAGCACCGCAGGTGCAAAAGTCGCTGGGCAGTGAGGTTTTATAAAACGAGGTTTTGGCTTATTTTCATTTCATTTCGTCCATGGGAGACGATTTTGGAGCACTTTGGAGTGCCACCTTCATCAACTATAATGGGGTAAATAATTTCTTCACATTTTGAGTTAAATAAATGGTTTTTACTTGGATTCAAGCATGAATTTGTAGAAATTTAAGATTTTGAAGAAAAACCTAAAAATTGGTATTCTTCGATTTTGATCACGAATTTGAGCATGAAATTTATAATAAATTATATATTTGAGTTCTTAGTGCTATGGGTAAGGTTTATCTTCAAAAATATCTGGAATCCGGGTGTGTGGTCCCGAGGGTAAATTTTAGGAATCTCGCAATTTTGGTTAGGTAATCACTTTAATAGTGAAGATATGAACTTTTGAGCATAAATTGATCGATTTATATAATGTTTGGCTAGTTCCGAGTTGTTGGCATCAAATTTGGAGGTTTGAGCGCATTCTTGAATTGGGAAGTAAGCTTTGAGACGAGATAAGTCTGTTTTCTAACCTTGTAAGAGGGAACTTACCCTATAGGCGAACTTAATTAATATGTGTTGTTATTTGTGGGGGTTACGTACGCACAAAGTGATGAGAGTCCGTACGTAGCTACTATTCCTTTTTATGTCCGGGTAGTTTTAGGTTTACACCATGCTTGTGGACACCGTTATTTGATTATATTTGTTAACTATAACAAATGGAACTGAGTTGAGGATTTTTAAAGATTTAAAAGCTTCGAGTCGAATTGTCTTTATTTTGAAAAGAATCAAGAAAAGGTTATGATTTATTGATAAATTTATATTTGACCGCGTCGCATGTATGATTCGCGAGGGGGGTAATAGATGCATCTATGGTTCGCGTCGTTCGACCCTCGGCAGTGCACAGACATTTATGTTGGATCGGGCCGAACGTCCTTGGTGGTATTTATGTGTGATAATAGAACTGGAAGTTCCTTTGATAATTGGTATAAATTCATTATTTGAAATATTATTTGTTATAAATGAAGGAAGTGATATGGGTCCTTAAACTGGGTGATGAATTGTTCAGTTATTTCTTGTTCTGAGTCTTATTGCTATATATATCATGCTCACTTAGAATATCATATTATCATATTGTTGGCCCTTAGTATGTGTCGAAGTCGACCCCTCTTCACTACTTCTTCGAGGTTAGGCGGGATACTTACTGGGTACGCTTTGATTTATGTACTCATGCTACATTTGTTGTACTTTTTTGGTGCAAGTGTATATATGTCTAGTGGCCTTGTGGGCTCAGAGGCGCGGTTATTGTGGGGACTTAGGTGAGCTGCATTTCACGTTACGAGTCCGCAATCAGTAGAGTCTCCTTCAGAGTATTTATATTTTCCTGTCCAATTTGTATTCGGGACAGATGTTGTATTTTATTTTATATTTCTAGTTGATGCTCATGCACTTGTGACACCGGGTTTTGGGCGGTTATGGGTTGCATTGTATTGAAATTTTTAAAGATATTATTAATTATTTTATAAACTCCATCATTTACTATGTAATTAAAGGAAATATTATTTCAGAAATGTTAAAAATTAGAACCATATTAAGTATTTATATTTGGCTTGCCTGATAGTGGTGTCCGGCGCCATCACGACTTTTAATGAATTTTGGGTCGTGACAACATAGTATCTGAGCACTAGGTTCACTTAGGTCTCACGAGTCATGAGCGAGTCTAGTAGAGTCTTGTGGGTCGGTACGGAGACGTCTGTACTTATCTTCGAGATGCTACAGGATTGTTAGAAGCCCTTCCCTTCTTGATTCCTCATCGTGCGATTTGATTCCTTTGAGGCGTATGCCTTCATTTCCTTCCCATTCAATCTTATGCGACGTGAAGCGCTTGTTATAAATTTGGAATCGAGGAATTTTAACGGCACTACCGATGTAGAGTAGGATATTTCTCCTTGCGTATTCGATTGGGCTGATGTCGTCGCCTTGTGGAAGGATGTTTTGTCATCTCAGCTCAGTAGCTGTATTTCTGATGGTTTTGGGGCTATGCACCAATTGCTCTGATGTTCACGAATTGTTATCGCACAGTATTAAGGTAATGGTAGGATACTTGTCTATGTATAGGGGCAATGAATGAATTGAAAGGAGGTTTTTCTCAATGCGTGATTCAGAGGTTCAGTGTTTTATTTCCAGCGGAGGGAAAGGCAATCGGACTAAGAATGTTCANATATACTTGGCCTTAATCTTTAACAATCAAGTGACTAAGATGCCACACTTATACAAATCTCCCTGTAGGGTACGCTCCCACGACCTTCCACTCAGTTAGCAAAGTCCGCACATCCATACCACCAATCGTACTAATTCTGCAAGGCAAATCACAATCCGCCAATCAATACATAGTGCCTCTTCCACAGAACACCATTCTCGGGCGACACTAAGATAACACCAGCTTACTCTAAACATTTGAATTCTTCCCCGCTCATCCAAACTCGTGACATTCTTATTAACACCGAAACGTAACCTTCATCTTCAACTTCCAATTCCCATGTCGCTCACTATACCCATCATGTCGCTATGAGAGAATTCAAGAATTCATCATAACCCATGAATTACCAGTAGAACAAACACTTCATTGGCTAGAAACCTTTCACTTAAATCATTTCAAAAGAACTGATGCAACAGGCAACCGAATTCCCAAATCGCAGAAAATACAAACTTCAAGTCGTGACCTAAACCGCCATGACTTTTCCGAAATCCATTTACACAACAATGCCATTTGAATAAAATACCTCCTAAATCAATCAAGTTATGGTGGTTGTCAAGCCCGCATGTACAACCACAAACCACATGTATGACTTCACACGTCGAAGAAACTGATCGTTGCCACAATCATGTCAACTCAACCATTACTAACTGACCCAACTTCTTTCAATGTACTATTAACCTAACTTAGAAATATAATAGTTCCATTCACAACATAACGAACTCAATCTGCACTCATCCCGGGTGACCCGAATCGCGAGACCATATCGTCTCAATACCCATGAATCATCTCATACCCTTTTCAAGGGCACAATAGCATCTCCAATCGGTACACCCATTTTGCAAGACCTTCCGTAAATTCGAAGCTATTTCTTCCTTTACTCCAATACTGCACCGCATACGCGATGATAACATAGAAAATTCTAAGTCTTATTCGTAATCCACTGCAAAAACTCGATCCTTAACCACATAACGGACCCGAAATCCTTAGGTATTGCACCTTAATTCTTGAACCCACTAGGACCATTGTTGAGAGTCACCCACTCTGACCTGATCCCGAATCTAACCAACTTCAATGCTCTNTCATGAGCGAGTCTAGTAGAGTCTTGTGGGTCGGTACGGAGACGTCTGTACTTATCTTCGAGATGCTACAGGATTGTTAGAAGCCCTTCCCTTCTTGATTCCTCATCGTGCGATTTGATTCCTTTGAGGCGTATGCCTTCATTTCCTTCCCATTCAATCTTATGCGACGTGAAGCGCTTGTTATAAATTTGGAATCGAGGAATTTTAACGGCACTACCGATGTAGAGTAGGATATTTCTCCTTGCGTATTCGATTGGGCTGATGTCGTCGCCTTGTGGAAGGATGTTTTGTCATCTCAGCTCAGTAGCTGTATTTCTGATGGTTTTGGGGCTATGCACCAATTGCTCTGATGTTCACGAATTGTTATCGCACAGTATTAAGGTAATGGTAGGATACTTGTCTATGTATAGGGGCAATGAATGAATTGAAAGGAGGTTTTTCTCAATGCGTGATTCAGAGGTTCAGTGTTTTATTTCCAGCGGAGGGAAAGGCAATCGGACTAAGAATGTTCAAGTTGGATTGATGGAGTAAAGAGACTTGCTATTTTCGAGTGTGGTGGAATCTTCATCCGGGATGTAGTGTCGTCGTCCTTGATTGAATGTGTTAAGTTTGCCGGTGTTATGGCCTTCTTCAAATCTCCTTTGGGATAGAGTATTGTGAAGGGTGCCGGGGAAGCAGTTGTCAGATGTCACAGTGTGTTGTGGTTCAGAATCGAATCGGTGTTTCTTGTGTTGATGGCTCGAGAAAGACGATCTTCGGAAAGGTTTAAAGTTTGTAGCGATCGATCAGTTCTAGTGCTACAAAGATAGGTTTTGATTTAGGGCAACAACTGGGCAGCGAAAGATGAAGAAGGACATCTGGGAGGTGTCTTGCGGTGGTTAAAATTCTAGAAGGCCAAGTGTGAGAAACAGAAATCGAGTAGTTACTTAAAGGATAGGGTCTGACCAAAGTGGGAGAGTGGCAGAGTAGCATGTGTGCTATGTGGTAGGATAGCTACACGCCTTGGGGAAAGTTTGGAGTAATTTGATATTCATGGTGGACAGTGACTAAGTCTACGAACTTGATTGGAAATATTGGCCACTATGCGGAGGAGGGTTGGATACGACGGGAAAGAGTTGCATGATATGAAGAAGGATACAACATGACTTTGGATTGGAATGTATTGTCGCACATTTAGTTGATGTAAATGGGGAGTGAACGGGCTTGTACAGCTGGTGAATGAGCACGAGCTCAGGATAGTTTATTAGTTTCGTGGTAATTGTACTCAGTGCAGCATTGTTAGAAGATGCCGGCATGGAACTTCCACAGGTGGGTTATTTATGGTGAGCAGGTTAACTGTTGCGTGGTGTTGATGAAACTTCTACAAAGAATTTTACTGGCTATCCGGTAAGAAGTCGAATATGTGAATGTAGCTAGTGATTCAAGGCGTTCATAAAATGGTTAACAGGAATATTTCAAGGAATTTGGCGGGTCGATTGCGCAAGGTCATGTCAGCAAGAAAGACTGAATCTTGGTAGGTTCCAGAGTTATGCAATGGTAGCTTCAAGCTAAGTGGGAGAGCCCCACAGCCTATAATTGGACTGCATGGTTGTCTACTTGTAAGATTTCTAGTTATCGGCATATGTGTGGGTTATTACGACGAAGGAAAGAGAATATCAGCGGTAATTTGAGAAAAGGATTGAGGAATGTGTGCTATAGTTGGCCTTATTGACTCATGTTCAGTCTTTGGGAAGATTTGGGATTTATGCTTCACGTAGAGGTGATTTACAAGGAAAGTGATTCAGCCGGGTGATTCTTGAGAGGGCATTCATGTGCTAGTGGAGCCTTGGAGCTTGTTTATATTCGGGACCAAGACAAAGTGGGTGACTCTCAATAACAGTCCTAGTGGATTCAAAAGTTAAAGTGTGGTTCCTAAGGATTTCGAGTCCGTAGTAGGGTTAAGTATCGAGTTGTTGCAGCGGATTATAAAAAGGGCTTGGAGTGTTCTATGTTATCTTCGGTATGCGGTGTAGCAGTGGAAGAAAGGGAGAAAATAACTTCGAAATATCATAGGGAAATTATCAGAATGAGTGTACCCGTTGAAGATGCGAATATGCGCACAAGGAAAGTATATGATGGTTCATGGGTGTTGAGACAGCATGGTCTCGTGAAATAAGGTCACCCCGGATAAGTGCAAATTTGGGTTCATGATGTTTTGAATGGAGCTATTATTACTTCTAGGGGCAAGTCCCGAGTAAAGTAGAAGAAGTGGCTCGGTTGGTAATGGTTGAATCAGCATGGTTATAGTAGTGACCAGTTTCTCCAGCGTGAAGTTATACATGTGGTTTGTGGTTGTACACTTGGGCTTGAGAGCCACCACAACTTGGTTGATTTGGGAGGTGTTCGATTCGTATGGCTTTGTGGTGTAAAGGGACTTTCGGAAGAGTTATAGTGGTCTAAACCACTACTCGAGGTTTGTATTTTCTACGGTTATGGAAATTCAGTCGCGTGTTGCTATGGTTCTGCTGAAATGAGTTACGTGAAAGGTTTCTATATGATGAAGTGTGTACCCTATTAGTGGTTCAGGAGTTATGATAAAATTCTTGTACATTTGCATATTGGCATGATTAGGTGCAGGAGGTAGCATGGGAATCGTAAGTCGAGGAACAAGGTTGCCATTTGGTGTTGGCAGGAATATCACAAGCTCGGATGAGCGAAAAAGGACTCAAATGGTTAGAATCAGCTGGTATTGTCTTTGGCGTCACCTGAGATCGGTATCTTGTATGGGAGGCTTTGCGTACTGATTGCGGATTCTTGATTGCTTTATAGTGTTTGTATGGCCGGTGGCATGGATGTGCAGACTTGTTGTCTGGTGCAGAAGGTCGTGGGAGCGTGTCCCACGGGAAGATTGTATAAGTGTGACATGTAGTCACTAGATTGATTAAAGATTTGAAACCAAGTACGGAGATTTGGTACTATCACTAATGTGAAAGTTTAGGCCTGAAAGGTGCTCTACTCAGTTGGTTGTGAATTTTGGAAGTTTGTTCCGTATTTGACGGCGGTTCTTATGTGTCATGGGAAAAGAGGTCATTGTGGATCCTTGAAAGGTTATTAGCCAGTGCGGTACGATCAGGATCGACTTGAGGTCTGTGGATGGATCTAAATATGAATGTGGGCTCTATGTCAGGCCGTATGTGCTCATCTCAGCATAGTGTTGTTTTAGGAAGGGTCTTCGGGCCTTGGATGTTATTTCTGTCATCAGTTATTCCATGTAATCTATATTAAACCAGGTGGGTTGTGAGGTGGTTGGATTATTCGCACTCGTATTGAGGTCCCGTATGGTTTTTGGTATTATGTGAGCAGGATGGCTCTCGAGATGCAGATCATATATCGCACCTTAGTTGTGCTTGAGTTTTGTAGCACGTGACTCTACCCGTCTCCCCAGAATTTGTATTATGCACTTGGCGTGCTTATAATTGATATTCGGGCATTTCGTGAGTATAAGCATTTCGGCTCGATGTGTCTTTTCTTTAGATTATTATGTGTGGACTGGGTGGCACGCCACCACGGGTATATAGTTGGATCGGGTGGGATGCTGCCACGGATATGTTGTTTGGATCGGGTGGCACGCCGTCATGGGTATCATGGTTGGATTGGGTTGCATGCCGCAACGGTATCATGTGTGGATCGGGTTGCACGCCGCAACAGTGTGTTATTGAGTATAGTTTCCCATATCTATTATTGTGTGTTCTGCTTATCATTTCCTAAGGAAGGTTCATAACGTCCTTTAGGTTGTAGTTCTTTCCAGAGTTCGTTCCCTTATGTATCACATTCGCGTTTGTAGATTGTTGGCACATTATGGCATTATATGAGACTTTTGTCAGTGTCTGAGGCGGCTTACTGCCTGAGCAGCTTGTACTGGGTGAGACGAGATTATTGAACCTGGGATCAGTGCGATCAGATTTATATGAAGCATATTAAAGAGTAAATATTGTTATTCAGTCCATAATGAGGTAATGGTTCTTGTCGAGAGGAGAGACTCCATAAATTGTGATTCGGCAGGTGGTTATGAGTTTTACACATCTTCTTTGTCGTGGCATTATTGCAAGAGTTGGAACGGGACTCATATGAGTCATGAGGTATGTTGTGAGCATCGGATTTATGGGTTTTTGGTTGTTGTCATCAGAGGATGTTATTATCGTCATGTGAATAATGCGGTGCATGTGAATTCAGTGAGAGTATACAATCATGTATTGGTACATCATATTGTGATTGAAACGGTGTTCGTATGTTGGAAGCAAGCCTAGTAGAGAATTTCGGATGTTGGAATTAGGCTCTAATGCTTATTTTCCTAAATAAAGGGGAGAATCTGCAGATTTTCTCGAGCTAATGTGCTCAACTTAGTTGTGGTAGCACGGGTAGGTGCACGAGGTGTTAAACAGTGATTTCAAAGAAGTCCATATAAGTTCTTAGCATATTCGAGGACGAACGTATGTTTAAGTGGGAGAGAATGTAACGACCAGACCAATCGTTTTGAGCCCTAGCGCGTTGTTCAGCAGTTTGAGGCCCTGCGCAGCTTCCCTTCAGGGATTATGACTTCTACGTGTGGTCGGAATCGAATTTCGGGAAGTTCGGAGTTGATTTGGAAAGTAAATTATAATTTCAGAAGCCTTAAGTTGGAGGAATTGACTAAAGTGTGATTTTTGAGTAAACTACCTCGAAATCGGGATTTGAAGGTTTCAACAGGTTCGTATGATGATTTTGAACTTGGGCGTATGTCCGGATCGGGTTTTGGATGACCAGGGAGTGTTTCGGCGCTTATTATGAAAGTTGAAATTTTGGAAGAATTTCATGAAAATTCGGTTGAGGTGTATTTCAATGTTATCGATGTCCGTTTGGGATTTCAAGCCTGGGAATAGCTCCGTATGGTGATTCTGGTATTGGGAGCATGTCCAGATGTGGATTTGGAAGCCTATAGGTCATTTAGGGGTCATTTGGCGAAAGTTAGAAATTTGGTTAATTTTGAGAAGTTTGACTGAGAGTGAACTTTTTGATATCGGGGTCTGATTCCGATTCCGGAAGTTATAGTAGGTCTGTAATGTCAATTATGACTTGTGTGCAAAATTTGAGGTCGATCGGGCGTGATTTGATAGGTTTCGGCATCGATTGTACAAGTTTAGAATTTCAAAGTTCATTAAGTTTGAATTGGAGGGTGATTCGTGATTTTGGTGTTGTTTGATGTGATTTGAGGCCTAGAGCAGGTCTGTGTTATGTTATTGGACTGGTTGGTATGATTGGACGGGGTCCCGGGGGCCTCGGGTGAGTTTCGGATGCTTAACGGATAGATTTTTGGACTAAGGAAAATGTTGAGGCAGGTGATACCTGGTGCAATTGCACTTGAGTGAAAAGGGCCGCAGGCGCGGGCTCGCAGGTGTGAGCCATGAGCCGCAGAAGCGAGAAATGGAGGGCAGCCCATAATCCACAGATGCGGAAGATTGGGCGCATCTGCATGAGCGCAGGTGCGAGAGACATGGTCGTAGGAGCGGCTAGGCTCGCTGAAGCGGCCCTCCTTGTCCGGAGATGCGGAGCCCGGTCAGGTGAGGGAAAGGCGCACTTGCGAGGCATTTGCCACAGGTGCGGGACCGCAGATGCGACCCAAAGCACTGCAGGTGCGAAAGTCGTTGGGCAGTGAGGTTTTATAAAAGGAGGTTTTGGCTTATTTTCACTTCATTTCGTCCATGGGAGCCGATTTTGGAGCACTTTGGAGTGCCACTTCATCAACTATAATGGGGTAAGTGATTTCTTCACATTTTTAATTAAATACATAGTTTTTACTTGGATTCAAGCATGAATTTATAGAAATTTGGAATTTTGAAGAAAAACCTAGAAATTGGTATTCTTGGATTTTGATCACGAATTTGAGCATGCAATTTAGAATAAATTATATATTTGAGTTCGTAGTGCTATGGGTAAGGTTTATCTTCAAAATATTTCAGAATCCGGGCATGTGGGCCCAGGGATGAATTTTAGGAATCTTGAAATTTTGGTTGGGTAATCACTTTAATAGTGAAGATATGAACTTTTGAGCATAGATTGATCGATTTATATAATATTTGGCTAGTTCCGAGTCGTTGGCATCAAATTTGGAGGTTTGAGCGCATTCTTGAATTGGGAAGTAAGCTTTGAGACGAGGTAAGTCTCTTTTCTAACCTTGTAAGATGGAACTTACCCCATAGGCAACTTAATTAATATGTGTTGTTATTTGTGGGGGCTACGTACGCACAAAGTGATGAGAGTCCGTACGTAGCTACTATTCCTTTTTATGTCCGGGTAGTTTTAGGTTTACACCATGCTTGTGGACACCGTTATTTGATTATATTTGTTAACTATAACAAATGGAACTGAGTTGAGGATTTTTAAAGATTTAAAAGCTTCGAGTCGAATTGTCTTTATTTTGAAAAGAATCAAGAAAGGGTTATGATTTATTGATAAATTTATATTTGACTGCGTCGCATGTATGATTCGCGAGCGGGGTAATAGATACATCTATGGTTCGCGCCGTTCGACCCTCGGCAGTGCACAGTTTATATTTATGCTGGATCGGGCTGAATGTCCTCGGTGGTATTCGTGTGTGATAATAGAACTGGAAGTTCATTTTATAATTGGTATACATTCATTATTTGAAAGATTATTTGTTTTAAATGAAGGAAGTGATATGGGTCCTTAAATAGGGTGATGAATTGTTTAGTTATTTCTTGTTCTAGCCTTATTATTATATATATATCATGCTCACTTAGGATTTCATATTATCATATTGTTGGCCCTTAGTAAGTGTCGAAGTCGATCCATCGTCACTACTTCTTCGAGGTTAGGCGGGATACTTACTGGGTACGCGTTGATTTACGTACTCATGCTACACTTACTGTACTTTTTTTGTGCAGGTGCATATATGTCTAGTGGCCTTGTGGGCGCAGAGGCGCAGTTATTGCGAGGACTTAGGTGAGTTGCATTTCACGTTACGAGTCCGCAACCAGCAGAGTCTCCTTCAGAGTATTTATATTTTCCTGTCCAATTTGTATTCCGGACCGATGTTATATTTTATTTTATATTCCTAGTTGATGCTCATGTACTTGTGACACCGGGTTTTGGGCGGTTATGGGTTGCACTGTATTGAAATTTTTAAAGATATTATTAATTATTTTATAAACTCCATCCTTTACTATGTAATTGAAGGAAATATGATTTCAGAAATATTAAAAATGAGAACCAGATTAATTATTTATTTTTTACTTGCCTGACAGCGGTGTCCGACGCATCACGACCTTTAATGGATTTTAGGTCGTGACAGATAGCATATTTTTATTTTTATTGGAATTCTCTATCGCCAATTTTGTATTGTTCGAAATTTATTCTTTCAAATATATGGCTTTCTTTACACAACTCTAGTTGCAACAATGTTACGTTGCTTAATTTACTACTCTTGTCTTTAATTTACTTTCTAACCTTAATTCCAACTATTCTTTTGCATTGTGAATGTGTATTGCTCTAACACAATTAGATTATGTTAATATCCTTTTCGAAGGTCTCTATGTCGAATATGTTCTTTTCGCACTTTATTTGTTTTTATAATTATAAGTCGCATTCGAGTTGTAAATTGCATTTATAGAATGTGACTTAGAAATCGCATTCGATGAGTGCGACTTATAAATCGCGTATCTGGAATAAACACACCTGGTGTTTAATAGACTTTAGAAAAGGATTATCCCTGAATAAAGAATATTGTCAAATTTAAGAGGTAGTTTTAGTATTTTAGCAGTAATAGAAACTGACATTAATAAGCCATAAAGCAAAATAGGAACTCTGAGGAACAACATCAATAGCAGCCTTTAAATTAGTTCTGGTTATTGATCATAAAACCTTATTTCGGTAAATTGGCAGGAAACAACTTACTCTATTTTTATACTTTATTTTTCTTTTTTCAATTAGTAGAGGATAAATTGCTAAGTTCTAGTACTTCATGTTTGTCTTGATGTAATTACGGTGTAATTATCAGTGTCATGTTTTGTTGTACATGTATAATTATATAATTGAATAAAAAAATTAAATTATCGTGTAAAATAAGTTTTACTGTGTGATAAATATTTATGTATATACTTATTTATTAAATCATTCATCGAAAATGGCGAAATGACCATTTTTGGTCCTTAACATTCTTCCCAGTTTCCGCTTCTGTGGACAAATGGTCGCATTTGCGGGCTCGCTTTTGCGATCGCAAATGCGCATCTGCGGAGTGCACTGCCCAGTCGACCCCTCGCACTTGTGAACTTCTTTCCGCTTTTGCGAAATGCGCACCTGCGAAGCTCGTCGCTTCTGCTGTTCAATCTCCGCTTCTGCGGTCACACGGGTGCGGAAAATGCATCGCACCTGCGACCTCGCGACCAAGCTGCCCAGTCCCCTTTCCAGTCGCTTCTGCGACGATTTCCTCGCTTCTCGAGGTCGCACCTGCGCCCATAATTCCGCAGGTGTGATTCCAGCAGCTGCTGCCCAGAAACAGCAGAAATTCCAGCAGTTCGTCAAGTCCAAAAATCAACTCCGTTAACTTTCCGAAATTCACCCGAGGCCCTCGGGACCTCACCCAAATATACCAACACATACCAAAATATGATACGAACTTAGTCGGGGCTTCAAACCACGTCAAACAATGCCAAAATTACGAATCGCGCATCGAATCGAATTATGAGTTTTCAATTCTTCCAACTTCTATAATTTGCGCCGAAATATATCAAATCAATCTGGAATGACTTCAAATTTTGCACACAAGTCATAAATAATATAACGAAACTATTTCAATTTCCAGAATCGAATTCCGACCTCGTTATCAAAAATTCAACCTTCAGTCGAACTTTCCAAAAATTTTCTATTTTCAACTTTCGCCAAAATGCGTTGAATTATCTTACGGACTTCCAAATCCAAATCCGGACATACGCCCAAGTCTGAAATCACTATACGAACCTATTGACATCATCAAAATTCTATTCTGGAGTCGTTTGCTCAAAAGTCAATTCTCCAGTCAACTCTCTTCATTTTAGCTTCTAAAATAAGAATTGTTCTTTTAATTTGATCCTGAATCGTCCGAAAACCAAAATCTACCCCACACACAAGTCATAATACGCATTACAAAACTGCTCGAGATCTTAAGTCGTTGAATGAGGCATAAATTCTTAAACGACAAGTCGGGTCATTACACGTAGAGACAAACCACTAAATATTGTAACACAAAGATTCACCTTTAAACTGCTTCAGATCTTTTCTCACTGTACATATCATTCTAAACATAGTAATATGACACTGAAGGCGTCTCAGATTTTCCTAACCAAAGGTGTGACTGCCTTCTGAAAATTGTATAAATATTGGAACACAAAGATTCTATTAACCTAGAAAAAGAAAGAGTAAAACTATAAAAATAGAGAAGACATACGTGTGAAGAAAAATTAAAAAGGAGTACTAAATCCAACTTTTACAAGGATTCGGTGTAACGATCCGGTCAGTTATTTTGAGTATTATAATCTCGTTCCTCCATTTACTGCTCAAATTATGCTTTATAATTATTTTATGACTTTTCGAATTAGTTGATTCGGGTCCGGAAGGAGTTCGGAGTAAAATGAATCACTTAGTCTCAAAATTACAGACTTAAGTTAGAAAAGTTGACTGGATATTGACTTATGTGTAAACAACCTCGGAATTGAATTCTGATGAATCCAATAGCTCCGTATGGTAATTTTGGACTTAGGAGCGTGTCCGGAAAATTATTTGGAGGTCCGTAGTGGAATTAGGCTTGAAATAGCAAAATTCGAATTTTTGGGAAGTTTGACCGGGGGTTGACATTTTGATATCAGGGTCTGAATCCAGTTCTGAAAATTTTTATAGGTCTGTTATGTTATTTATGACTTGTGTGTAAAATTTGAGGTCAATCGGACTTGATTTGATAGGTTCCGGCATCGTTTGTGCAAACTTGAAATTTCAAAGTTCATTAGGCATGAATTGGGGTATGATTCGTGGTTTTAGCATTATTTGATGTGATTTGATGACTCAACTAAGTTCGTATGATATTTTAGGACTTGTTGGTGTGTTTGGTTGGGGTCCCAGGGGCCCCGGGTGAGTTCCGGGATGGTTTTGGATCATTTTTTCTTGTTTTGCAACTGCTGGAACTGGTGTCTGGTATTGTTCTTCGTGAACGCGAAGGGTCTCACGCTTTCGCGAAGAAAGATTTTGGGTTGCTGAGATTTACCCATCGCGAACGCGTGAAGGAGACGCGAACGCGAAGAGTAGACAGGGGAAGCCTACGCGAAAGCGAGTGGGCGGAAGCGGACGCGAAGAGGAAAGGGGGCTGGGGGCCTGCCTGGCGTTAAGCCTTCGCGAACGCAGCTCGTATCTTGCGAACGTGAAGGTCAGAGGTAGGAAGGCATCGTGAACGCGATGAAAAGGTCGCAAACGCGAAGAAGGAATCCGGGCAGCATATTTTTTGTGGTTCGCGAACGCGAAGCTATGGTCGCGAACGCGATGAAGGCATTTCTGTGCAGAATTAAAAGTTCTAAAACGGGGGTTTTGAGTTCATAACACAAAATCAAATTGGGATCTTTGTGGAAGGCAATTTTTAGAGAGATTCTTGCGTGAGTTTTTGGGATAAGTGATTCTTACCCAGTTTTGATTAATGTTCATGGTTGAATCCATCATTTGATGGGTGAATTAAGTTGAAAACTTTAGAAAACCCTCTTGGTTTAATTTAAAGATTTGAAGGTCAAGTTGAGATCGGATTTTGGTAAAATTGGTATGGTTAGACTCGTGGTTGAATGGGCTTTCGGATTTTGTAACTTTTGTCGAGTTCCGAGACGTGGACCCCACGGGCGATTTTTGAGCTTAATTTCCGATTTTTATTAGCATTTTCTTATGGAATTAATTATAATAAATTTTATTGACTCAATCGAATTATTTGTGGCTAGATTCGAGGCGTTTGGAGGCCAATTCATGAGGCAAAGGCCTAGGGGAATAAAGAATTATACGATTTGAGGTAAGTAACAATTCTAAATTTGGTCCTGAGGGTATGGAACCTCGGATTAAGTGTTATACGATTGGTTTTGAGGTGACGCACATGCTAGATGACGGGAGTGTGGGCGTGCACCGTAGGAATTGTGACTTGGTCAAATTTTCATGGAACTGTGTAGTTGAATAATCTATTGTTATCTATACATTCTCCATGTAATAGAGAAATTGAACCACAAATCATGTTTAATTATGTGTTGGCACTGTAGGGACCCACAGAAATCGTGTACCTGTTAAACTACCTGCTTAATTATTGTTTTGTACTCAGTCACAATTTACTTGATATTTTATCTCAGTCTCTATTGTTCCTTATTGATGCATCATATCATTATTGTTTGGGCTGATTTTTCATGATTATTGAGAGCCCGAGAAACTGGAGAGATTTATGACTGAGTGAGGCCGAGGGCCTGATTGTGAGATATTATACTATAGCACATGAGTTGTCCGTGCAGCACGTGAGTTATCCATGCGGATCCATATATTATATTATAGCATGTGAGTTGTCCGTGCACGTACGTGAGTTGTCCGTGCGGATCCATATATTATACTATTGCACGTGAGTTGTCCGTGCAGAACGTGAGTTTTCCGTGCGGATCCAGATATTGATACTATAGCACGTGAGTTTTCCGTGCAGCATGTGAGTTGTCCGTGCGAATTATGGCACTTGGGCTGTAGGAGCCCGTCCGGAGTCTGTACACCCCTAGTGAGCGCAGGTACCTACTGAGTGCGAGTGCTGAGTGAATGAAATGGATGAGTGACTGTGGTCCTGAGAGGATGCATATGATTTCATTGTTGTTGCACTACAATTGTCATATATTACTGTGTTGGAAATTTCTGAAAGATATTATCTTCTTTTTCAGTTGAACTTGATATGAAATTACTGTTGAGTGTTAAATATTGAACTTGAAAGCGTGCCTACCTTATTATGTTGGAAATTACTGTAATTTGGACTCAACTATGAAGCTCGTCACTACTTTCAGTTCCTTATTTATTATTATTACTTACTGAGTTGGTTGTACTCATACTACACCCTGCACCTCGTGTGCAGATCCAGGTACCTCCGGACACGGCGGTTGCTAGTTTTTTGAAGTTTTATCTGTTGGAGATTATCGAGGTAGTTGTTTGGCATCCGCAGACCTTGACTTTCTTTCCTTACAGTTTTTGTACTGTTCAATATTTTCAGATAGTATTTTTAGCAGTCAGACTTTGTTATTATTTAGATGCTCATGTACTCAATGACGTCGGGTTTTGGGAATGTATCTTATGTCAGTAATTTGTGAGATTTTTTCATGGAAATTCAAATATTATGATTTCGAACTTAAGGGAAAAATGTGGCTTATTGAGGTTGTCGGCTTGCCTAGTATTGAGATAGGCGCTATCACAATAGGTTAGGATTTTGGGTCGTGATAAGTTAGTATCAGAGCCTAGGTTACATAGGTCTCACGAGTCATGAGCAGGTTTAGTAGAGTCTTGCGGATCGGTACGGAGACGTCTGTACTTATCTTCGAGAGGCTGCCGAACCCTTGGAAAATTTCACTTTCTTGTATTCTATCATGCGGAATTGATTCAACTTGAAACATAATTCTTTGAATTCCTTCCACGTATTTGTGTGCGCGTGTGAGCGCTTAGTATCAGCTGTGTATCGCTGGCTTGTGATTCCATGAATGAGGTTCGAGATGAGTATTCTGTGTTTTGTTGATGGGACAGTCTGGAGGACTTGAGGCCGGAGTTAGACCATAACTTAAGCTCGGTAGTTTCGGTTGTGAGAACCTGTGTAATTAGATTTATGCGTTCGGTAGTATTCCTATGAGTGGAATTTTTGGCTCGATGAGCGGTTGAATAACTATATGATAAGTATGATGTGAATACGGGATGTATTCAGATGGGTTGAATGAGACAAATAAATTTTACTTGTGACTCAAGAGTTTGCTATTGGGTACTTGATTTCTGTTTTGATGTGACGTACAGTCTTGAGTTGTGAGTGCGTTGAGGGATATGTCATGTTGTTTAATGGTGGAATGAAGTAGATTTTCATGTCGTATTGATGAGTTTAAACTCAGAAATATTAAGTGATTCCGTAGTAATTGTGGTTGCGAAAGTGTATAGCAATATGCCAATTTGAGGCTAAGTAGGTGGGTTATCTCCTGCGGAGTAATCTACGTAGGTGTGTTCCTTATAATGTTGAGTGGAGAGTTTTGTTTTCTATCAGCTAGGCGTAAGTGTTGAGATTTGAATTTGAATCTTGTGAGAATTTTGACTTGACTGTCACGAGAATAAATGCGATCTTAGAGGATGATTAAGGTATTTTATGGTGAGCGTTGTGTAAGCTTGAGAAGAATTTTCGTTGAACTGACTGTGGTATTATGGCAGGAATAAAATATGATATTGTCAGTTATGGAGTGTTTTGTTCTATGACTTTGAGCCAAGTAGGGGAGCCTGCTATTGACAATTAAATTTTATGAATATATGTTAAATTTTAATTTTGGTCTGAGGCATACTTGTGGGTTAGTTATGACTTGCAGAGGTGGAGATCGAGGATGACTCGGGTAAGGAAATTCCTGGATACGGGTTACATTGCACCTTATGAAAATATGAAAAATTATGGAATGATTAAGTTGTTATTTTGAAGGATATAGTGCGCACGAAGTATGAATTTGATTGGTCGTGTTAAGGTAGGGTTACTTCTTTGAGTGTTGATTGTGCTAAAGGAGCACGTCTTTCGGCCTATTTGGGCAGAGCAAATTAGATTTGAGCAGAGTAGATGACTCTCGAGAGGGTTCTAATAGATTCAAAATGTATATGTGGCAATTGAAAAATTTTCGAATTTGTATATCACTAGAATCGATTACTTACACTGGATGGTATCGGGATGTGCGATAATTCTGTTTAACTATGGATTCTACATTTCAGTATAAGAAAGGAAAGAGGAACAATTTTAAATTCACATAAGGTCCTTAAGAGAGGGTGTCTTGGTTGTGGTATTTATGGAGGTGCTTAAGAAGAATACAGTGGCTTATGGGACTTAGGGTGGTGTGGTTTTATGTTGGGATGTCTTGTAGTGAGCTTTGGGTAAGGATCATAGTGTTGTGACAAGGAGAAGTGTCAACTTGAGGGTAATTCAGAAGAAACTCGAAAAAAAATAGGACAACTGGGTAGTAGGCTAGACCAGTATGGTAATGGTATGTTCGGTTCTTTTGGAATAATTATGATGTGGTGAGACTTTACAGATGTTTCGGTGGAAATATTCTCGGGTTTGGTGACCTGCGTGGCTTGGTCGAGTTAGAGGAATTCAGTGTTGATAGCGTGGTTATGTACAAATGGATTTGAAAGTGTTCTTGATGGTTTATACCATGGTTTGAACTAGATATTTTCTACCGGTGTGGGAGACATGTTGTGTATTGTGAATTTCTCATGGATGAGAGAAAATGGAACGTTTCTAATTGACCGAGTATGTAATATGCTAGTGACTTAGAATTAATAATGAGATTCCCGTGCTTGTCATATGATGGCATAATAGATATGGTGTGTTGTGCGAGATTAAGACTTACATGTACAAGGTGGCAGTTCATTCTGGAAAGCAAGACCACAAATTATGGACAGAATGGTCAATTTCAGATGTTTAGACTGATATTATAACTACTCAGTAATCCTTGAGAAGGGTGTGCATTTCAAAAAAGGCATTGTGTTTTGACTTTCGGATGTCATCAGTATTACGATACTCACCTGGTTAATAGACTGTTGATATTCCAATTATTGCTATGTGGCACGGGAGGAAATGTGAAAGTATTCCTTATGGGATAATCGTGCGTGAAATATGTGTTAGTCATTCGAATGCTGGAGTTGGGACCAGTCACGGTGATTCCTGTGTTCCATGAATGTGGAGACTGGGAGTTCTCAGAAGCATATTGTTTCAGAGTTACGACCTGTTTGAGGTGAGTATTTTATTTTTAACGCAGTAGAGGCACTAGTTGCCTTTGTGATGACTACGCGCTACGAGTGCGTGTATATATATATATATATATATATATATATATATATATATATATATATATATTCAGACTCGGGAAAATGTTTAGACTGTATATCTATATCTATATATATATATAGATATAGATATATATATATATATATCTATATATATATGAGGTTTTAGCCCATGTGCGGGCATCGGGGCAAGTATTCAGACTCGGGAAAATGTTTAGACTGTGATATGCTTGGACTGAGGCATGTGACCATGCCAGGCGGATTATGTTATTGGCACATGAGTTGTCCGTACGGGTTGATCTTAATGTTAGCTCTACGAGAGTTGGTTACCGTTATTAGATTCGTGTGTCTTTGTTTTACCATGTATGGTGAGCTCATAGCATGTCGGTTGTAAAAGTGCTTGTTGAACTTGCGAAACGGTTCTCTTCTTTGAAATATTTTTCATTTTTGGGTACACGGATTGCGCAGTTTGCGGCTTGAATTAGATTGGTGTGACATGTTTGTGGGATAGTTGTGTTTAATAATATATGGCCATTAGACCTAGAATGGGTACTATCAGGTTTGATTATGGTATATTTGGGAGGATGACATTTAAAGTCGGCTTAGAAAGTGGTTATGGTTCTGGTTGGGGCAAGATGACTCCATGATTTGTTGATCTGATAAGGGGTCATGAGATTCCACGTGTTTCTTTTATTATCATCAATGTACGAAAGTTTTGGAACGAGGTTATGTGGGATGTGGGGGTTTAATATAGTACTCGGTTGGTTGTGAGTAGTTACCGAAACACAATAGCTGCCAAACATGTTCTGTATATGTATGCTCCAGCTGATTGACCATTTGCGTTGTCTCTGCCTATTCAACCTCCCTTCTCCATTCATAAGGATTCCTGTCTACCCCCTGCCACTGTAAAATCTATTTCCAAATTATAAAAGACATCTGACGTTGAAATAGTAAGTGATCAAGTGTTTCAGCGGAGGCCAAACAAAAGGGCAATGCCAGATCATCTATGGTACTCCATTGAGCTATTGACTGCAGTCTACCATTCAAAGCCAAATACAATTTGAACACCCATCTTGGAGCACCTAGGTAGTCAAGTATAACCTGCTACACATCTGGGGTAACTCCTCCAAAATAGACAAAACTTTCTCTCAATATTTGCCACAAGTCCAGATACACGAGGGAAACCTTAGAAACAATCAAATATACATGATTATTATTGACTCCACATCCCCTTAACAAAATAATAGTAAATCATCAACAAATCTCTCAAGTGGACTATGTTCAGTTTGGCACATTTTGGGTGGTAATGAAACTTTTTTTTATCTCTCAGCCCCTTCAACATCTTGGTTAGATACTCCATAGCTATGATAAACAGAAACGGGAAAAGGTAATCTCCTTGTCTAAGCCCCTTCTTTGTTGGGAATGAATGTGTTGGTTGTCCATTTATAAGTAAATACACTTCATGATCCACTGTATGAAAGCATCAGGAAAGTTTAAGTGAATCAGCACATGCTCCAAAAAGTTTGAGCCATAGGCTTTTCTGATATCTATTTTAAGCATGCACCTGGCTGAATCAGACTTTCTAGTGCAACACTTCACCAGCTCATGATTGAGTATTATATTGTCTGAGATTACTCTACCAGGCATAAAAGTAGACTACGATCATCAATCACTACTTCTATCAACCTCTGTTAAAATTTTGGATATAATTTTGTATAGAATAGTGCAACAGGATATAGTCCTAAACTCAGAGATTTTTGATGGATTTTGGAATTTGGGAATGAGAGTCACAGTATAGTTTATAGCCTCATATATCTCAGTTGTTATGAAGAACCGTTGTACAACTTCATCACCAATGATTACCCATGCTTTCTTTAAAAAATAAAAGGGCATTGTAGCCATCAGTATACAGAACATGAGAAGTTGGATGTCTGAAGTGTGGTGTGTAAATCTAAGATACCAGTTTCAGCTACTATTGCTATTGAGCAAAAATATCCAATTGCATTTCTATTGAAGATCCAACTCAAATTTTCCAATGCAAGCCAATGAGTGTATCACTTTCTTATCTTGAGGCTTTATTTAGGTTTTGGCTAAAGTACATTATAGCATTTTCACTTGTTACAGATTATCTAGCCTCAGTAGCTTTGTCCCTTTTCAGTTCTCAAACACTTGGCTATTGCTGCAACTATATTATTGGTCTTAAATGATGGATATTTTCAGATCTGGTATAAGATTTTGTGTTTATTGGGCTGTCAAAATAACAGTATATGTGTGTGTATGTGTGCGTGTATTAAAAGGTGTTCTTGTGTGTCCCTCGTATTGATATGAGTACATTGAGTTGCAGTCTATGACACTAACGACTCTCTCTATTACTTTGAGAAGAGAATCGTTGGTTTGACCGACGAACTACCTGGGAAAATAGACCATGTGCAGTGATTGTTTGTGAAAGTTCAAGATGAAATAAAGAAAAGTCAAGTGTGTGTTTGTGAAAAACTAAAGGAGGAAGGAAGAAAAGTACAAATGTGTGTAATGTGTATAATTTAAGAAGGAAGAAAGAAAAATACTAAGTGTGCTTGGACGTGAGTAGAAAAGAAAGGTGGAGGTATGTGTATATAACTATGTATGTATTTTATTTCTCTTTTGCTAAAACTCTCATAGAATAGACTCTCGTCCCCCACTTTGGGAAAAGGTAAATATAGAAAACGTAAAAAAAAAAAAAAAAAAGTATTTGATGGACAAGAGAGAAGGAAAGGAGGGATGAGATTGATTAGAAACCCTAAAGTAGGTTGCGAGTTTTTTAGGGATGAGGATTATTTGGATAATTTAGCAGAGTGAACTTAAAGTGACTATTAGATTAATTTTGATACAATTTATGAGATTAAATGTGTTTGTTAAGTGTGTTTCTTTCGCATGGATCGATGATGTGGCTTCACGTGATTGGCTACTTGGAGTTGATTTGAATTACTAATATGGCTCGGTCCAGATTTAAAATATTTGTTTTTAGCTTCCCTGTATAAATATAATTTATACTAAAAATATATTTTATCTGATATATATAGAAACTAATATTGTAAAAAAGTTAATATAATGACAATAATAAAGTAAAAAATGTTGCTTGGGCTAAAGTAAAATGATAAATTAATTAAAGTAATTGTAATGTAATAGGACAGGGTATATAAATGATAGTATAAATTGTTTAACCCAAAAAATAATTTTTAAGGTCAAAGCAATTAATTTTGTAGGACGGACCACAAGCAACTGATTCAATCTAAAAGATATAAATTTTCGTCAATATAACGTGATAGAGAAATAGAAAATGAATTCAATGACAGATAATATAGTGAAATAAAGCAGAGATGTAATAATTCTTATTAGATAATCCTTGATAGGATGATGAGCCGAACAAAGCTTGATGAGCCGAATTATGGCAAACTAGATAGCAAGTTGCTTGACAAGGTGGGTTGCTCTCACCCTCCACTTCCAACCAAGAGGTTGTGAGTTCGAGTTACCCCAAGAGCAAGGTGAGGAGTTTTTGGAGGGAAGGATGCCGAGGGTCTATTGAAAATAGCCTCTCTATCCCAGTGTAGGGGTAAGGTCTGCGTACACACTACCCTCCCCAGGCCCCACTAGTGGAATTATACTGGATTGTTGTTGTTATTGTTATTATTGTAGATAGCAAGTTGTTATGAATTACAATGTATAAAATTGTAAAGAAGAGAATTAGTTGATTACAATTGTGGTAAAGTGTGTCTACTTATAGAACTAGTTTTAGCTTTTTAGGTAACCATCCGCCTTGAATTATGGGTCTATTATGAGCAGTTACTCAACCCATCTATTACTTTTAGAAGACTTGTAACGGCTGAGTAAATGCTAAAATGTCATAACTGTTGAGCTAAATTTGTAGTTGTTGAATTAATTCCGTAACTGATTTTCTTGTTCTGCCCGTTACATAATTGATTTGTAATTGATGGCATAATGAAGGCAAATCCCGTGTAATTCGGGATTAGTTGATTTTTTCCTCATTCTTAATTATGAGCGATTCTCCGTACATAATCGGGGGCTATTTTATGATGATTAGTTCCGGGACTAATAGGTACGATATCAACATGTTTAGCTCTGTGTGTTTTTTACACTCTGTCCATGTCATTCTTCACTTGTAGCATAACTTACTTGCCACGTGTTGAAGCTTAACTGGTCCACTTGACGAGTTTATTTTTGACTAATACAAAAATATAGATGAATTGTAAAAAGATTTCTTTTGGTATCAAAGCTCGGGTTAAACCAAGATTGAAAATTATTTGTGGTATAAGAGCTTGATTTAAACAGGATTGAAGATATTTTACTCTTTATGTGTTGTGATTAACTAACCAAAAGATTAATGTACTTTGTTTTTCCAACAAAACTTGGATAAGATGAATACCAAAATGAATTTTTATTATCCAAATACATTTTTTCCTTTTTATAAGTTGCAAGATGCTAGTTCTGATTTTCCTTGCATCACAACACAAAATATATTCTTTCCGTTCAAACCCAAAAAACACAGATAAATTTTATTTGTTCCCGTCTTTTGAGTTGAGTAATGGTCGGATATCTACTTATAGTAACATTTCTCAGATAGTAATTCGATAATCTAAAAATTTTAAGAGATAATTAATAAATATTTACAAAATTAATTAGGAAAAAATCTATTAACAATTTTTATTTTCTTATTGTTCATTTCATCTTATCACTAATATTTTTAAAATTATGTAGTGAGTCACAGTCTAGCAATTAACCACCTTATCAAAATATACATAAATATCTTTATCAATAATTCTCGGAACTAAAATCATTATGTAAGGATGACATTCATTTTAATCAAATTTGAACGGCTTAATCTATCCACTATCAAGTTGGAGAACGATTTCATTTTATAAAATATATATATATATATATATATCATACTTAACAAGAGAAGATTATTAGATAGGTTAGAAGAAGGAAAAGGATTAGCAATATGGTTATAAACAACCAATAATTCTCTCTCTAGCTCTAAATAGTCTTTTGAAATCATGTGCTTTTTCGTTTTTCCTTTTTAAGAGGTATAAAGGTACTAGCGTTATATTCCTTGATTCTTCTTTCTTTCTTTTTTTCTTTTTTTTTTTGTCGATTGTAACTTCCTCTTATTGTCGGTTTTGCCCTCATAATAACCAAGTCTTATCGATGTCGTTAGTTTATTTCTTATTTAACTGGATTCTTTCTTAGTCTCATCATTCTTACTTCTTAGATCATTTAGCAAGTCATGTCTCAAACCACCTTATATTGATGCACTCAAATATACCAACTTATTGTACTCAAAATCCAAACTACTTAACTATTTTCAGATTTTCTCATGTTCAAGCAGTTATTAACATTCAGGTTCCAATTTATCAGAGAGCAAATACAAATTAAGACACAAAGGAAAAAGAATAGCACCAGCTAAATGCGAGAGATATCAAAAGAAAAAAGTCGTTCTTTTACATTAACGTTGCTAATGCAGACTAAAATCTGATAGAATTAGCGTTCCCTTTCACCTGCCCGAAACGGTGGTAATACATTCAAATCACATAAAAAACGAAAATTGGAGAAAAAAAATTGAAAAGGAAAGGCTTTTGAACTAAGAACACTTCCATGTATGCTCTATGTCGATGCTAATATAGGCACAGACAACGGTGAAACAAGAAAAATATGTTTTTGTACAAAAATTATGCTGCAGAATAATTCATTTTCTTTTGTTTGTGGGGAACAATTGTCAAGAGGAAGAGGATGGGATACATTCTGTGTTTCAAATGGTTACAACGGTTACCCAGATGAAGTCGCCTCTTTTCCATCCTGGCAAGCAAACAATCTAATGGGTACCCCAGAAAACAATGGCGAGAGATCAAATACACATCGATACAATACTTCATTTTGATGAAAGAATGTAAACCTTACTCATTTCCCAAGTTAAGCGATCCATCCTTCATTAGCTTCACACTTAGACTATTAAATCTCCCTCTTGAATAATGTCGTGAAGCCTTTCTCCAATCTGTCCCAGTTTTCATCATGGCCGCAAATTCTTCAAAGCTGATGCGCCCATCCTGCATTCGTAGAGAGAGAAGATAAGGAAAATACTATCCCAAGATAAATACATGTTAGTAGCAGAGGCTTCTCGGTTTGCCGCATGCTCACCTTGTCTGTATCAACCTCCTGGAAAATGTCATTCGCCACATTGGCACAGTTTTCTGCTCCATCCTCCATCAAGGCATCTCGAAGCTCATCTGGTTCAATGTAACCGTTTCCGTCCTTATCAAAGTAGGAGAAAGCCTTGTGCAGATGTTCATCGTTAGCCATCCTTTGAAGATGGAGTGAAACAGCAATAAATTCCCCATAGTCCAGGGTCCCTTTGCCATTGGTATCAATCTGCATGAAACAAATTAACAAAGTATCCCATGTTTACGCTTTCTTGCTTAATTTCTTATTTCCTTTCTTCTACTTTTCTTTGTGGATAGAGAAAAGAGGGCAGTCAGTGAAATATATTTAAGTAACTTGATCAGCGATGACATTTCAGTAATTATTAGCTGCAATGAACTACATAAGCAAGCAAAAATAACAAAAGGACTGCTTACCCATCTTAACCAGCTTATATCAACTAAATTGCAGATATTAATAGAGCCAAAGACTGTGGCTGGAAGACGACAATTTAAACACAGCAGAAGTGAGTAGATATAAGGAGGATTCTATATTTCCAACCAGATATAAACAGGGCGAGAAGACAAAACAAGAACTCGTCGACTATGCTAGGAAAAGTTCTTTTCAAGAGGTTTTTCACAAACTTGGAACAGAAGATTAGTTAATGTTAACATGAAGTTCAAATAATTTAAAGCATAAATCTCTGAAACTTACTTTTTTTCTGGTTCCTTTTTTCTTTTCCCTTAGTTCAAAATTCAATATCTTCATTCAGCTGATTCCCATGAAAAATAGCAGGATATATAACTCCTCTCGACAATGGGATATTCTAGAACAAAAAGGTTGCTAAAAAATATCCTAGCAAAAAATGGAAACCTCACTTATTTATGCATAAACATATCACATGAAATGACAACTGATGCAGATGTTATCACCTCTAATACCAGAAGCATTCTTTAAGATGCTGCGCAGCATCAATATGCCAACCTCCGAAAAAAAGGGGAAATTCAAATTACAAAGTTTTTTTTAGTCAATGAATAGGTAGGTAGACTCACGGCTTCAACAAGCATTTGCACTTCAGATTCTGCCAGCTGTGAGTTGAGCTTTGGAAGTCCAGCTTTTAGTTCTTGGACTGAAACAATACCATCATTATCGGTGTCTATCTTGCTAAACATTTCTCTGAGGTCTTCAACTTCTTCATTAGACAAGAAATCAGCAATCACCTGCATTTGGATATGAACCTTTTAATTGTCCTAGAAGCGAAAAGCTAAATAAAGAAAAAAAGAGTGTCAGATAAATGAACCCACCCTCAGAGCTTTCCTCTTAAACCTATTCATCAAAGAAAATTGCTTAAGTCTTGACTTCACAACATCTCCAAGGGGAACATTTGGAGCCTTCTTAGCATTTTGAAGCCAAGAGTGTTCTACAAGAAAAGAGAACTTGTTCAATATACAAAATACAAGAGGGTCAGATTAGGCTTCTGCTGTATTTAACTGGCAGTTGATTACTAGGTCTCCAAATTAACTTTTATACAAGAAAGGCCTTACTAGGTCTTGCCTCACTGTAGTAATTTGAAAGGACATATGCATTGCCACTTCTTTCTTTGTATTTCCTTTGTCAACTAATTTCCACATCAAACATCATACTTTCCTCCAATCTAATGGATACTCAAATTTACATCAATGTGCCCATGCTTTTCATTGTCTTCATCCTTCTTCATCCCAAATTTACAGATCGCTAGAGGTTCAAAGTACCATTTCGGCATTTCCTTTGTTTTGTCCAATCATTGTCTGGTGGGACCCATGACTTCCAAAAAAGATCTTTAAGCCTTGCAGCTCTACAAGGCTCAATAATGCTACGGTGTGCGATTTAATGAATTCCTCATAATGGAAAGTGGAAGTTTGAGCTTATTAAGATGCTTAAAGTAAAATCTATCTAAGTTACACCACTCTGCCCAACATGAGCAGAGATTCAATCACTTGACATCCACAAAAATGGCAATTCACATGTAGAGCAGCTTAGCACTGAGGTATGGCTGTAACAAGGAGATTAAAATGGCACTAAATTTACTTCATCTTCAGACATTACAAAAAAAGCTCTCACCACTTTATGGAGCTTGCACGTCTCTTCAATGGTTACACTATTGCCTAGCTTTCTCCCATAAAGATAATGTTACGCACTAGACAAGTTACAGACAATAATATATGCCCAAGATGCGGAGAGAAGGTAAACAGCACCTCTCTAGCATCTGGGTGACGCTCGTTAGTTTTAGGTACAAGTTTAGATAGCAAAATCAATGAACAGAAGAAATATAGAGCTATCTCAACCGATTGGTTATTAGCCTGTTGATGCCATTGTTGGATTCGTTATTAGGTGTGATCTTATGTCACACATGCTGATACCTACCAATTTTCTTGGTTAATAGTCGTAACTGGACCCTCCAAGTTAGTCATCTCGTCAACCGGTCTAGTATACAAAATGCACGTATGTTTCACAGCACAATGCAAAGTACATAAAAGAGTCTATGCATTTCAAATTAGGCTATCCAATAGCTCTGTCTTTGATAAAGGGAAGGCATTTTCCAAGAGAATTATTAAACATATATGAAACATTATGTACCAAGTACTTGTTTTGCAGTCAGTCGAAGCTTTGGATCTGGTTCCAGCATTTGCCGTACAAGATTTTTAGCACTCTCTGAAATACTTGGCCAGGGTTCCCGTTTGAAATCTATCGCCCCACGTAAGATGGCCTGAGCAACACCTTGTTCAGATTCTGTACAAAGAGAGTTGTTTTAATAAAATGAGAGAGGGGCATCTGAGAATGCACATATGAAGGAATTAAGGGAGTGGGGATAGAGAGAAAAATTAGCAGGAAGAGAGTTTACCGGCCCAAAAAGGAGGAACCCCACATAACAAAATATATAAAATGACTCCTGCACTCCATATATCTATTTCTGGTCCATAGTTTCGTTTGAGCACCTCAGGAGCCATATAATAGGGACTTCCGACTATTTCAGAGAACCTCTCACCTAAAATACATATTTAAGCAATAAACATGAGCAATATGTTTTAAACAACTCTAGATAATCAACATCATTAGATATGATAGGCAAGTATTAGTGAAAAATACCAAATAATCAGGCAATGAGAAGAGTTGTTTGTACCACAAGGTTAAGTGTCCAAGACCTATAGTTACCTAAGATTCTTTCTTTTTCTTTTCCTTACATCCCTTATTTCTATTTCCAAATAATCAGATTTGTTCTTTTCCTTTTTAAGTATCAAGTTAGCACCGTTACACAGGGGATCTAAGCACACTGACAGAGTTGTCGAGTCAAACAAAATTACACTAAATTATTTGAACGAAACATTAGGCCTAAAATAAATATGAGTAATCATAACAATGTCATGTTCAAAGGAAAACTTTCTACTTTTGTTAGAGAGAAACACCGAAAACCTTGATCCTTAGGTATTTAGCTAGTAATCCAATCTCTTGTTGCCCAAATATTAAACAAAATGGAAAGAAATTTCTACAAACATGGAAACAAGCAATTAAACTTTCCAGATCCAACTTCTTTTTAATAGTAACTTTCTAGATCTAAGAAAGAAGAATAACAATTAATAATTACTCCCTCCATTCCAATTTATGTGAACCTTTGACTAGGCATGGAGTTTAAGAAAGAAATGAAGACTTTTAAAAAAATTTATCCTAAACAAGCATAACATTTATATGGCTATAGTTCTTGTGAAACTTGTGGTGTTAAACATGCTAGAGTATTTGTTCGGCTATAAAAGCTTCTTACTGTGGGTAAAATTGGAATTTTCAAATTTAGAGAAGGGTAATTCTTTCTGGAACGGATCAAAAAGGAAATAGGTTCACATAAATCGGAAGGGAGACAAATACTGTGGTAACCTGGAGTTCTACGTGAATAACACACCAAAGCTGGAGAAGTCACCTACCCCCCCCCCCCCCCCCACAACCCACACACAAATTTTCCCCTAAGAAGTAAGATGGCTCCTAAATCAATTTGGTTGTCAAAAAGTTTATCTACTCCAGATTATGTGTCTATCATCCCACATGGATTTCCAAATGACGGTTAGTAAGTGCGATAGAATGATCACAAGTCAAAGACAACCTTTTCTTGCTCTATCCTTTATGTTTCATTTTCATCGTATATCCATAAAGGGACCTCATTTTATCCCAAGTGTACAAAATGTTCCTTTTGTCAAATCTGATCATTTCTAATGTCGTACGCAATCTTATACGACCACACGTACCGATTAACCTGAACTTATATGACATTAATCTTGCAGATATGTTACACTTAAAGGCTCAATTTTCACTTCCATGTAACATTATCTGTCTGACAATTGTTACGTAGAACTTACCTTTCACTTTGACAAGTATCTTCCTATTGTATGACACTCGTAATATTCCTCCATTTCAATCACCCTAATTTCAATTCCATGGTAACATCTTCAGTCGTCGTACCTTTTTCCTCCAACAATGCGCCTAGATATCCAAATTGTTTGTATTTTGCGATCATGGTCATGTCTACTATCACTTCAACCTCATTCTTCTAACGGGGTGCCAAACTTGAAGTTCGTCAAATCCAAGCAAAAAACAGTTCGCCAATAAAGCCTTTAGACAGTAAGTTATCATACTACAATAGTAGCTAAGGTTTTTTATACTTACTCCTGGAAGTACATGGTAGAATAACTTTCAAGATTCGTGAACTGCGCCAGAATATGATGGAATTCAGATAAAAAGCGTGTGGAGAGTGTTTTAGGTAAATGGGTAGAAATGGCCTAAGGAATGTACGTTTGCTAGAATTTAGTTCCTTCATGAGGCCTTTCCACCAATCAATTGATCCATGAAACAGCTCATGGGCCATTTGTAAAAGCCCAAATGCAATCCTCCAGTTTAGGTGAAGCCAAGCCTTTGTCACAAGGTAACTCGCAACTTAGCAAAGATTAGCACTGAATTATGGACCATTTGTAAGTTGTACTGTTTGTAACCCTTTTGGCTTTCGCAATTACAGAAGAACAATCACCTGAAACTGAACGAGAGAGATTCTCATCACAGTAAGATTCAAAGTTTCAACCTCTAATAGACAAATTGGTTCTGCTTTGTTTCCAACATGATACATTCAATTTCAATACTCAAAAAAGCCTCCGAGGTTTGATGGAAGAAACAATCCTCTGCCATAAGAATAAACAACAGCAAGGAAACCATCAGTCCTTTCTTTGCTTGGTAAAAATATCATCACCTTTGCTTGGTAATCCTATATCAAAACTAAGTTTTTTCTCGACTCAACCAATGAGTTTAACAAAGTGAATGTACCATTTCTTCTCGCTGGTAAGTTATAGTAACAGAGCTAACTTGTCTGGTAAGTTGTACTAATAGAGTTAAGAGTACAAACGAAGGAGACGAGGCTAGTTTTTCTCCAGCATCAACTGAATGTAACTTATTACAAGCTTAGCAACTTGTTTGTTCTACCCACTGAACCTTTGGGGATATTAATATTTATGAAAGGGTCCACCAAATTTTATCTAAAGTCACATAGAAGTTTTACGGCCTACACAACAATGACACATTTGTCAGGCACCAATACCTTAACTCACCTACACATTTCCTCTTCCTAGAAAAGTATGTAACATCAGCAGATAACCTTAATGTCATTCCCATAGTAAAGTGTCCTAACTGCATGATATGATTGTTAGCTATTTATCTAAAACTGACAACTCTTCTGACGATCATTATGATTGTTAGTCTTTTCATCTAAAACTGTTAACTCTTCTAATGATCATACACCTAAAAAAATACATATATAATATACTATCTAACTCATAATCCATCCCAATTTATGTGATGGTATTTGACTAGACACAGACACACAGTTTAAGAAAGAAATAAAGACTTTTAAAACTTCCGGTCTCAAACAAGTAATAGACATTTGTATGGATATAATCATCTTACTAAGGGTAAAATGAGCACTTTAAAGTAAAATTGTTTTTAAATATAGTTAGTGTCATTTTTTGGGATAGACTAAAAAGGAAAGTATGCTATAGTGGAGTATATAATGTACTTTCTAAATCGTATTAGTCTACATTCTCGAACATGATAAAAACAAATTACATGAACAATAATCTGGGTAAACTGCAAACAAATTGAAACACAACTAGAGTTTTCATTTTTACCTGGCTTGAAGAAAATTGACAAGCCAAAATCAATAGCTTTAAGAGGCGAATTTTCCTTCTTATTAGCATACAAAAAGTTCTCAGGTTTCAAATCTCGATGAATCACACCATGCTTATGACAAAGCATCACAACCTCCACAATCGTCCGTGTAACAGCAGCAGCAGCTCGTTCAGTATAATGTCCTCGCGCCACAATCCTATCGAACAATTCCCCACCTTCGCACAATTCCATAACCAAATGCACCGCATTTTCATCCTCACAAGCTTCTCTAAAGCTCACAATACTTGAATTCACCGGCAAATGCTTCATTATGGCTACTTCTCTCCTCACGTCTTCCACATCTACAGCTGTTCGTAGCTTCCGTTTTGAAATTGACTTGCAAGCTAAAAGCTCTTTACTGTTACGATCTATACAAAGGTATGTAATTCCGAATTCGCCCCTGCCTAGTTCTCTATCAACTAAATACTTCTCTTCAACGTTCGAATTTTTCACATCGGTTAACACGGTTACCGGTTTTTGCGATTTTCCGGCGCTGGACTTATCTTTCCGGCCGTGATCGTTGCCGGAGAAGTTTGAAGACTTCACGTCTTCTCTTGCGACAGCTGCCGGAGATCTGCAGCAGTTCCCCATTGCAAATTTGAAACCCTAACTTTAAAGATTTTTAGCTAGGGTTTTACACATTGGAGTGGAGCTCAGTGGAAAAAGTTGAAGTGAGCTGTGAGCTGCCGGAGATGGAAAAAGGGAAGAAAAAGGAGGACTGGGAATGCAAATTGGTGGTGTGTACGATAACGTTTCAGATGCTTTTGTAAAGTGAAACAGTGAAAGCTCTTTTCTGTTTTTAAAAAATAAATAAATTGTAAAAAAGTCCTTCTATTTTGATAATATTACTGACATCTCTCTTTTACTTTAAGTAATTACCTAATTGCCTGTTAATTTTGCTTTACAGATCGTTATACTCATACCCTAGCTTAATTTGTTTTTTTTTTGTCTTTTTTGGATGTATTATACCCTAGCTTAATTTGTTTCTAGAAAAATATATTTATGTTATAAATATATTATATTATGGATGTTCATTTAGTAGTCTGTTGTAAATAAGCTTCCTGAAGAAGCTTATCCATATGAGACTCCGCCGTAAATATATTTATCTATTTAGTACTTTATTGGAAATAAACCTCCTGAAAAAGCTTATCATTTTGGTACTCCGTTATCGATAAACATTACCCCCGGTAGAAGATTATCTATATTTGGTACACTAGCAGCTTACAAGCAACTTACAAGCAGCTTGCAGTAGCAGCTTACACAGCAACTTGCAATAGCAGCTTACACAACAGCTTGCAATAGCAGCTTACACAACAACTTTCTTTCTTCTATAAATAGAGGAGTTTTCAGTTTATTATGTACAGAAGTTTGAAGTTTGAATAATATATCAGTTTCTCTCTATACTTGTATTTACTTTACAATCTTTATTTTATAACACGTTATCAGCACGAGACTCGACCATCTCGAGCAAATATTTTAAAAGTATCAGAGATACGAACTTTCTTTTTCTAAATATTGTCAAATCTTTCTAAACTTGAGTTTGTAGCCCTGAATATATCGGGCAAAAGCTACATGTCTTGGGTGCTTGATGCTGAAATTCATCTTGATGCGATGGGTCTGGCAGACACCATCATGGACAAATTCAAGCATCAAATCAAGACCATACCAAAGCAATGATATTCCTACGACATCACCTTGATGAAGGCTTGAAAATGGAATATCTAACTATTAAAGATTCAGTCATACTGTGGAATAATTTGAAAGATAGATATGACCACCTGAAGATGGTCGTTCTTCACGGGCATGTTATGATTAGACTTATCTAAGGCTACAAGATTTTAAATCTATCAGTGAGTATAATTCTGCTATGTTCAGAATTATTTTTCAATTGAAATTATGTGGTGATAATATTACTGATCATGATATGTTGGAGAAAACTTTCACCACTTTTCATGCCTCGAATATGCTCCTGCAGCAGCAATATCGAGAGATGGGATTCAAAAAGTATTCTGAACTTATCTCACATCTTCTTGTAGCCGAGAAACATAATGGGCTATTAATGAAAAAACATGAAAGCCGACCTACTGGTTTTTCTCCATTCCCTGAAGTGAATGAGACGAACTTCCACCAAGCTAAGCGTGGAAAATGACGTGGCCCCAATCGTGGTCATGGCCGTGATCGGGGAAGAAACTCTAATCATGGTAATAATAATGCACCAAAGAAACCTTCTCACCACTAGCAGTGGAAAAGGAAGGAACAAAAGCATGAAGCGGTGCAAGCATCAAAGGCAGAAAATGTATGCTATAGATGTGGAAGAAAAGGGTATTGGTCACGTACCTGTCGTATGCCAAAGCACCTGGTTGTGCTTTATCAAGTCTCCCTGAAGAAGACAGAGAAAAATGCTGAAGTAAATTTTATTTTTGAAGATAATTTAGACTTCATGCATTTGGATGTAGCTGATTACTTTGCACTCCCGGAAGAAGAAACAAGTTATGTGATCGGTGATGAACCTGTAGAAATGTAAATATTTTAATTTTTGTTATTTGTAATAGATAGTGTGGTTATGTAATTGTTGTACATAAATAAAAATTATGCTTTGATAATGATATTTACTATCATATTTATTTTGTTTATGCCATTTTGAAGAATATGAATAATCCTCAAATTATGTTTGGATCAAAGACCAATCATGAAGATATTTGTGTAATTGATAGTGGAACAACTCATGCCATATTCAAAGATCAGAAATACTTTTCTTATTTGCATAAGGAAAAAGCAAATGTTTCAACAATTTCAGGTAATATAAGTTTGATTGAAGGTTCCGGAAGAGCCACTATATTTATGACTAAGGGAACAAAACTTATAATAGACAATGCATTATTCTCCAAGTCCCGAAAAAACTTGTTGAGTTTTATAGATATCCGCCGAAATGGGTATCATGTTGAGACGATAGATAAAATGAATATGAAATATCTTTGTATTACAAAGAATATTTCTGGCCAGAAGTGCATTGTAGAAAAGTTACCAACTCTATCTTCTGGCTTATACTATTCGAAGATTAGTACAGTTGAAGCACACTCTATCGCAATCCAGAAGTTTACTGATTAAAATATTTTTGTGATTTGGCATGGCCGTTTGGACCATCCTGGATCAATAATGATAAGACGAATTACTGAAAATTCGAGTGGGCATCCATTAAAGTACCTGAAGATTCTTACAAATAATTAATTTTCTTGTGATGCTTGTTATCAAGGCAAAATGATCACTAGACCATCACCAATGAAGGTTGGCATTGAGTCCCCTACCTTTTTAGAACGTATACATGGGGATATATGTGGACCTATTCACCCACCAAGTGGGTTGTTTAGATATTTTATGGTCCTAATAGATGCATCTTCAAGATGGTCTCATGTGTGCCTANCAAGTGGGTTGTTTAGATATTTTATGGTCCTAATAGATGTATCTTCAAGATGGTCTCACGTGTGCCTACTATCATCTCACAACCTGGCGTTTGCAAAGCTATTAGCCCAAATAATTCGATTAAGGGCACAATTCCCAGATTATCCTATAAAGGCTATTCGCCTTGATAATGCTGGAGAATTCTCATCTCAAGCTTTTGATGATTATTGTCTATCAGTTGGGATAAAAGTTGAACATCCTGTAGCTTATGTTCATACTCAAAATGGCCTTGCAGAGTCATTTATTAAACGCCTGCAATTGATAGCAAGACCACTACTTATGAAAATAAAATTGCCCACTACTGTTTGGGATCATGCTATCTTGCATGCAGCATCACTTATCTGTCTCAGACCGACACATTATAATACATATTCTCCGTCATAATTAGTTTTTGGTCATGAACCAAATATTATCCATCTACGAATTTTGGATGTGTTATATATGTGCTAGTAGTACCACCACAGCGCAGTAAGATGGGCCCACAGAGAAGGTTAGGAATATATATTGGGTTTGAATCACCCTCTATTATTCGCTATCTTGAACCATTGACGGTAGATTTATTTACTGCTCGATTTGCCGATTGTCGGTTTGATGGAACAAATTTCCCATAATTAGGGGAGAGATAAAGGAAATCAAAAGAGAAGTTATGTGAAAAGTTTCATCGTTATCTCATTGTGATCCACATACCCCTATATGTAATCAGGAGGTACAGAAGAACATCCATTTATAAAATATAGCAAATCAAATGTCAGACGTATTTACTGATTTGAATAGGATAACTAAGTCACATATCCCTGCAGAAAATGTGCCTATCTGAATTGATGTCCCAGCAGGACCATCTACTAGCATGAGAGCTAGTGAACCTGTAGGCCTTTGGGTTCTAAGGATCAAAATCCTCAAAAAAGAAAATCGACAAATGATAACGATACTATGAAGGGATCTCCTGAAGAGACCCAAGATTTGATTAGTTCTGAGATTCCTGAAGAAATCAATGAACCCAAGACTCAAGTGAGCGAGGAACTTTTAATAAGTTCTATTGGTGATGGGATTAATTTAAATCAATTTAAAATAGTGGTGGATAATATTTTTGCATATAATGTTGCGGTTAACATTATGGAAGATAGTGAGGATTTTGAACCCCGATCTGTCGAAGAATGTCGACAAAAATCTGATTGTCCAAAATGGCAAGGGGAAATTCAATCAGAATTAAACGCACTTGCTAAAAGAGAGGTCTTTGGACCAGTAGTCCAAACACCTGTTGGTATAAAGTCAGTTGGTCATAAATGGGTTTTTGTACAAAAAAGGAATGATAAAAATGAAGTTGAAAGATACAAGGCTCGCCTTGTTGCACAAGAATTCTCACAACGACCTGGAGTCAATTATGAAGAAACATATTCACCCATTATGGATGCCATAACATTTCGATATCTCATCAGTTTAGCCTTACGTGAAAGGCTTGAAATACATATGATGGATGTGGTTACAGCTTATCTGTACGGGTCACTTGATAATGAGATTTACATGAAAATCCCTGAAGGATTTAAAATGCCTGAAGCATATTCAAAATCTCGGGAAATGTACTCAATCAGATTACAAAGATCTTTGTACGGTTTAAAACAATCTGGGCGCATGTGGTATAATCGCCTCAGTGAATATTTGCTGAAAGAGGGTTACATAAATGATGTTATTTGTCCATGTATTTTTATAAAGAAAATGGCTTCAGAATTTATTATACTTGCTGTTTATGTTGATGACATAAATCTTGTTGGAACTCCAGAAAAGCTCCAAAAGGCAACTGAATATCTTAAGAAAGAATTTGAGATGAAAGCTCTTGGAATGACAAAGCTTTGTCTTGGTCTACAAATTGAACATTTAGCATACGGGATCTTTATCTATCAATCTGCCTATACAGAAAGGGTCTTAAAAGACTTTTACATGGACAAAGCGCACTCATTGAGTACACCAATGATTGTTCGATCACTTGAAGTGAATAAGGACCCGTTCCGACCTCTAGAGGAGGAAGAGGAACTCCTTGGTCCTGAAACACTATATCTCAGTGCAATTGGTGCACTTATGTATCTTGTTAATACTACAAGGCCTGACATAGCATTTTTTGTTAATTTACTAGCAAGATATAACTCTTCTCCTATAAAGAGACATTGGAATGAGATTAAACATATTTTGCGATATTTAAAGGGAACTCTTGATATGGGTTTGTTTTATGCTAACAAAGGTAGTGCAGATCTTATTGGTTATGCAGATGCAGGTTATTTATCTGATCCCCATAAAGCTCGATATCAAATCGGGTACGTGTTTACATGTGGAGGTACTGTCATACCATGGCGCTCCACAAAGCAATCTATTGTTGCTACTTCTTCAAATCATGCTGAGATAGCTATTCATGAAGCAAGTAGGGAATGTGTATGGTTGAGATCAGTGATTCATTTTATTCAAGAAAAATGTGATTTGGAATGTGATAAAAGATCCACAATTTTATACGAAGACAATGTTGCATGCATAGCCCAATTGAAGTAAGGATTTATAAAAAGAGATAAAACGAAGCACATTTTACCAAAATTATTCTACACACACGATCTTCAGAAAAATGGTGACATTAATGTGCAACAAATCCGTTCAAGTGACAATCCGGTAGATTTACTCACTAAATCTTCGCCAACTTCAACTTTTGAGAAGATGGTATACAAGATTGGAATGCGGAGACTTAAATATTTGAAACAAGATTTTCATGAGGGGGAGTAAAATACGCGATGTACTCTTTTTTTCCTTACTAAGGTTTTTTTTCACAGGGTTTTCCTTATAAGGTTTTTAATGAGGCAGCTAGCAATGCGTATTACTAAATATGTGTACTCTTTTTCCTTCACTAGGATTTTTTTCTCACGGGGGTTTTCCTGGTAAGGTTTTAATGATACACATTATCTTTTAGTGAACATCCAAGGGGGAGTGTTATAAATATATTATATTATGGATGTTCATTTAGTATTCCGTTGTAAATAAGCTTCCTGAAGAAGCCTATCCATATGAGACCCCGCCGTAAATATGTTTATCTATTTAGTACTCTATTGGAAATAAACCTCCTGAAGAAGCTTATCATTTTGGTACTCCGTTATGGATAAACATTACTCTCGGTAGAAGATTATCTATATCTGGTATAGTAGCAGCTTACAAGTAACTTACAAGCAGCTTACACAACAGCTTGCAGTAGCAGCTTACACAACAGCTTGAAATAGCAGCTTACACAATAACTTACACAACAACTTCCTTTCTTCAATAAATAGATGAGTTTTCAGTTCATTATGTACAGAAGTTTGAAGTTTGAATAATATATCAGTTTCTGCCTATACTTGTCTTTAGTTTACAGTCTTTATTTTATAATAATTTCTTGATTATTTGTGATTGTTTTCCACTATTTTCATAGCAATGTTTAACTCCATATGAGTTACATATAGTTTCTTAAAGGTTCTTGATATTTATTTTTTATTTATTTATTTTAAATTTGCAATGAGATTAAATAAATAAAGAGAAATAGTCGATAAAGATTTATATAACTGACTATATCTTGCTTGTAACTGAGATGTAATTACTATTTTTGTTTTAGATGGGTAATAAAAGGGGATGTTTGCTATTTTTGTGTTCTTTGAATCTCTAAATTACAAGTTGACATATGTTCCATAAAGATGTATTCTTAAAGGTGCGATGTCAAATTAATAAAGAAGTTTTATTGTAAGTCACCAACGAGTAATAATAAGAGATTCTACTACGTAATTGAAACATGAAGTGCGTGCGTTTTTTCTGAATTTTTTAGTGCATGACTACCTTTTGGATATCCATCTAATGTAAACAAAAACAGTCAAAGGAGGCAACTATAAGTATATTTAAAATAAAACGAGGGGGGAATATAATATTCTGAACGTAGGGGGTGATAGCTATATTATATCCAAAATGTATGTAGGCATGTATACGCAGGGCGGAGGGAGAGTAAAATCTATGAGTTCGGTCGAACTCAATAGCTTTGGTTCAAAATATATATTTGTCTTAAGAAGTTTATTGAACATGTATAAATTATTAATTTAAAAGAAAGTAACTTAAAAGATTTAAAATTTCGAACCCATAAGTTTCAAGTCCTGACTCCGACTCTTAGTTTGGTATGTTTTTTATTATGCTAACTGCTAATTAATACTTATAATATTAAGAGGATATGTATGAACTATGAAATGTAGAGCTCTTACTTGTAGACTTTTATTGTAGCGTGTGAACTTTGTCGGCTAACTCAACGGTCGGAAAGGGACAGCGAGGAGTAGCACACCAGGGGGAGCTTGGGTCCCTAAATATATTTTCTTTTTGCCTGACTAATCTAAATTTACATCGACTTATTAATAAGAGAAATACTATGTATTAGGATTTTTTCTATTTTTAAATTTAAAAATGAAACCTCGAGAGACGGATAGTACCATCCAACCCCAAATCCTTGGTGGTTTAGGTCTTTGAGTTGATTCTACATACATTCTCTATATCTTCATTTTTCTTTTAGATTTTATAAGACCTAGGTTTATGCATGAATGTAGAAAGTATTTTTACAAATAACTTAAAAAAATAATTTTTAAGTAAAACGTGTTATAAATATATTATATTATGGATGTTCATTTAGTACTCTGTTGTAAATAAGCTTCCTGAATAAGCTTATCCATATGAGACTCCGCCGTAAATATGTTTATCTATTTAGTACTCTATTCGAAATAAGCCTCCTGAAGAAGCTTATCCTTTCGGTACTCCGTTATGGATAAATATTACCCATGGTAGAAGATTATCTATATCTGGCACAACAACTTAGAGTAGCAGCTTACACAACAACTTACAAGCAGCTTACACAACAGCTTACACAACAACTTCCTTTCTTCTATAAATAGAGGAGTTTTCAGTTCATTATGTACATAAATTTGAAGTTTGAATAATATATCAGTTTCTCTCTATACTTGTCTTTATTTTACTGTCTTTATTTTATAACACGTTATCATCACGAGACTCAGTCATCTCGAGCAAATACTTTGAAAGTATCACAGGTACGAACTTTCTTTTTCTAAATAATGTCAAATCTTTCTAAACTTGAATTTGTAGCCCTGGATATATCAGGCAAAAGCTACATGTCTTGGGTGCTTGATGCCGAAATTCATCTTGATGCGATGGGTCTGGCAGACACCATCAAAGATAAAAATCAGGCATCAAACCAAGACCGTGCCAAAGCAATGATATTCCTACGCCATCACCTTGATGAGGGCCTGAAAATGGAATATCTTACTGTTAAAGATCCAGTCATACTGTGGAATAATTTGAAAGATAGATATGACCACCTGAAGATNCACCACCTGAAGATGGTCGTTCTTCTACAGGCATGTTATGATTGGACTCATCTAACGCTACAAGATTTAAAATCTATCAGTGGGTATAATTCTGCTATGTTCACAATTATTTTTCAATTGAAACTATGTGGTGATAATATTACTGATCATGATATGTTGGAGAAAACTTTCACCACTTTTCATGCCTGAATATGCTCATGCAGCAACAATATCGAGAGATGGGATTCAAAAAGTATTCTGAACTTATCTCACATCTTCTTGTAGCCGAGCAACATAATGGGCTATTAATGAAAAACCATGAAAGCCGACCTACTGGTTCATGTCCATTCCCTGAAGTGAATGAGACGAACTTCCACCAAGCTAAGCGTGGAAGAGGACGTGGCCCCAGTCGTGGTCATGGTCGTGGTCGGGGAGGAAACTCTAATCGTGGTAATAACAATGCACCAAAGAACCCTCCTCACCACCAGCAGTGAAAAAGGAAGGAACAAAAGCATGAAGCGGTGCAAGCAGCAAAGTCAGAAAATGCATGCTATAGATGTGGAGGAAAAGGGCATTGGTCACGTACATGTCGTACGCCAAAGCACATGGTTGAGCTGTATCAAGCCTCCCTGAAGAAGACAGAGAAAAATACTGAAGCAAATTTTATTTCTGAAGATAATTTAGACTTCATGCATTTGGATGTAGCTGATTATTTTGCAATCACGGAAGGAAAAACAAGTCATGTAATCGGTAGTAAATATGTAGAAATATAAATATTTTAATTTTTGTTGTTGTAGTAGATAGTGTGGTTATGTAATTATTGTACATAAATAAAAGTTATGTTTTGAAAATGATATTTACTATCATATTTATTTTGTTTATGTAATTTTGAAGAATATGGATAATCCTTAAATTATGTTTGGATCAAAGATCAATCACGAAGATATTTGTGAAATTGATAGTGAAACAACTCATGCGATATTCAAAAGATCAGAAATACTTTTCTTATTTGTATAAGGAAAAAGCAAATGTTTCAATAATTTCTGGTAATATAAGTTTGATTGAAGGCTCCAGAAGAGCTACTGTATTTCTGTCAAAGGGAACAAAACTTGTTATCGACAATGCATTATTCTCCTCAAAGTCCCGAAGAAACTTATTGAGTTTTATAGATATCCGCCGAAATGGGTATCATGTTGAGACAATAGATGAAATGAACGTGGAATATCTTTGTATTACAAAGAATATTTCTGGCCAGAAATGCATTGTAGAAAAGTTACCAACTTTATCTTCTGGCCTATACTATTCAAAGATTAGTACAGTTGAAGCACACTCTATCGTAAACCAGAAGTTTACTGATTCAAATATTTTTGTGCTTTGGCATGGCCATTTGGGTCATCCTGGATCAATAATGACGAGACGAATTACTGAAAATTCGAGTGGGCATCCATTAAAGAACTTGAAGATTCTTACAAATAATGAATTTTCTTGTGATGCTTGTTATCAAGGTAAAATGATCACTAGACCCTCACCAATGAAGGTTGGCATCGAGTCCCCTGCCTTTTTAGAACATATACATGGGGATATATGTGGACCTATTCACCCACCAAGTGGGCTGTTTAGATATTTTATGGTCCTAATAGATGCATCTTCAAGATGGTCTCATGTGTGCCTACTATCATCTCGCAACCTGGCGTTTGCAAAGTTATTAGCCCAAATAATTCGATTAAGGGCACAATTCCCAGATTATCCTATAAAGGCTATTCGCCTTGATAATGCTAGAGAATTCCCATCTCAAACTTTTGATAATTACTACCTATCAGTTGGAATAAAAGTTGAACATCCTGTAGCTTATGTTCATACTCAAAATGGCTACAATTGATAGCAAGACCACTACTTATGAAAACAAAATTAATTGTGTTAAAAGTTTCATCATTCTCTCACTTTGATCCAAGTACCCTTATATCTAATCAGGAGGTCCAGAAGATCATCCATTTACAAAATATAGCAAATCAAATGCCAGATGCATTTACTGATTTGAAAAGGATAACTAAGTCGTATATCCCTGCAGAGAATGTGCCTATCCGAATTGATGTCCCAACAGAACCATCTACTAGCATGAGAGCTAGTGAACCTAAAGCAAGCCTGAAGTGTGGTAGACCTTTGGGTTCTAAAGATCGAGATCCTAGAAAACAAAAATCGACAAATGATCAAAATGATATTATGAAGGGATCTCCTGAAGAGACCCAAGATCTGATTAGTTATGGGATTCCTGAAGAAATCAATGAACCCGAGACTCAAGTGAG
>AWOL01S0030668.1:47711-76622 GCA_000715115.1 Nicotiana otophora
AACTTTTAATAAGTTCTACTGGTGATGGGATTAATTTAAATCGATCTAAAATAGTGGTGGATAATATTTTTGCTTATAATATTGTACTAAACATTATGCAAGATAGTGAGGATTTTGAACCCCGATCTGTCGAAGAATATCGACAAATATCTGATTAGACAAAATGGCAAGAGTCAATTCAATCGGAATTGAAGTCACTTGCTAAAAGAGAGGTCTTTGGACCACTAGTCCAAACATCTGTTGGTATAAAGTCAGTTGGTCATAAATGGGTTTTTGTACGAAAAAGGAATGATAAAAATGAAGTTGAAAGGTACAAGGCTCGCCTTGTTGCACAAGAATTCTCACAACGACCTGGAGTCAATTATGAAGAAACATATTCACCCATTATGGATGCCATAACATTTCGATATCTCATCAGTTTAGCCTTACGTGAAAGGCTTGAAATACATATAATGGATGTGGTTACAGCTTATCTGTACGGGTCACTTGATAATGAGATTTACATGAAAATCCCTGAAGGATTTAAAATGCCTGAAGCATATTCAAAATCTCGGGAAATGTACTCAATCAGATTACAAAGATCTTTGTACGGTTTAAAACAATCTGGGCGCATGTGGTATAATCGCCTCAGTGAATATTTGCTGAAAGAGGGTTACATAAATGATGTTATTTGTCCATGTATTTTTATAAAGAAAATGGCTTCAGAATTTGTTATACTTGCTGTTTATGTTGATGACATAAATCTTGTTGGAACTCCAGAAGAGCTCCAAAAGGCAATTGAATATCTTAAGAAAGAATTTGAGATGAAAGATCTTGGAAAGACAAAACTTTGTCTTGGTTTGCAAATTGAACATTTAGCAGACAATATCTTTATCCATCAATTTGCCTATACAAAAAGGGTATTAAAATGCTTTTACATGGACAAAGCGCACCCATTGAGTACACCAATGGTTGTTCGATCACTTGAAGTGAATAAGGACCCGTTCCGACCTCCAGAAGAGGATGAGGAACTCCTGGGTCCTGAAACACCCTACCTCAGTGCAATTGGTGCACTTATGTATCTTGCTAATGCTACAAGGCCTGACATAGCATTTTCTGTTAATTTACTAGCANTGCAAGATATAGTTCTTCTCCTACACGGTTACATTGGAATGGGATTAAGCATATATTGTGATATTTAAAGGGAACTGTTGATATGGGTTTGTTTTATGCTAACAAAGATAGTGCAGATCTTGTTGGTTATGCAGATGCAAGTTATTTATCTGATCCCCATAAAACTAGATCTCAAACCGGGTACGTGTTTACATGTGGAGGTACTATCATATCATGGCGCTCCACAAAATAATCTATTGTTGCTACTTCTTCAAATCATGCTGAAATAATAGCTATTCATGAAGCAAGTAGGGAATGCGTATGGTTGAGATCAATAATTCATTTTATTCGAGAAAAATATGGTTTGGAATGTGAGAAAAGACCCACAGTTTTATTCGAAGACAATGCTGCATGTATAGCCCAATTGAAGGGAGATTTATAAAAAGAGATAGAACGAAGCACATTTCACCAAAATTATTCTACACATACGATCTTCAGAAAAATGGTAACATTGATGTGCAACAAATCCGTTTAAGTGACAATCCGGCAGATTTATTCACTAAACCTTACCAACTTCAACTTTTGAGAAGATGGTATACAAGATTGGAATGCAGAGACTTAAATATTTAAAATAAGGTTTTCATCAGGGGGAGTAAAATACGCGATGTACTCTTTTTCCCTTACTAAGATTTTTTCCCACAGGGTTTTCCTTATAAGGTTTTTAATGAGGCAGCTAGCAATGCGTATTACTAAATATGTGTACTTTTTTTCCTTCACTAAGATTGTTTTCCCACAGGGTTTTTTCCTAGTAAGTTTTTAATGAGGCACATTATCTTTTAATGAATATCCAAGGGGGAGTGTTATAAATATATTATATTATGGATGTTCATTTAGTACTCCGCTGTAAATAAGCTACCTGAAGAAGCTTATCCATATGAGACTCCGCCGTAAATATGTTTATCTATTTAGTACTCTATTGGAAATAAGCCTCCTAAAGAAGCTTATCCTTTTGGTACTCCATTATGGATAAATATTACCCATTGTAGAAGATTATCTATATCTGGTACAACAGCTTAGAGTAGCAGCTTACAAGCAGTTTACACAGCAGCTTGCAGTAGCAGCTTACACAACAACTTCCTTTCTTCTTTAAATAGAGGAGTTTTCAATTCATTATGTACATAAGTTTGAAGTTTGAATAATATATCAGTTTCTCTCTATACTTGTCTTTACTTTACTGTCTTTATTTTATAACAAAACGCTATATATACACGTAAAATGTATGAACACAATTAAATCATTTAAAAAGTCAATTATAATTGTATTATAATGTGCCTTTACAATATAAACATGGCTTAATGACCTGAAAAACAACATGAGTAACCTAATGAGATTGGTCAAAATATATATTGGCCATTTCTTGTAAAACCATCGAGATACAAACTTAAATTTTATTTTTAGAAGGGGCAAGCAAGTTGTTATAAACAATTAAACTACAAGTACGAATTTTGTGAAATATTTTTACACTGTCATTTTATTTGCGTGATAATTGTTTCATACTCCAAACACTTGAAATAATAACAGTGCCTCTTGAATCTGCATTTTGGCAATGGGGTTTCTGGAATTTTATATATAATAGGAAAATATATTTTACATGCTTTAATCCTTTTCCTTATTGGCTTTTTTATATCCATGAATATTCAAATATATCTCCACTTTTGGTGTTACAATTAATGCGCCATGCATTTTCTTCCAAAATATCGCAATTTAATATCTATATATTCGATAAATAATACAATTTCTGTGTCTTTGAAAGTGATAAATAACAAATGATAGAAGGGTTAAATTGAAATTAAGAAGGACGATGCCATGTGTTGTCTCTTTTATTTGCAAACGTATGATACTAAAGTATCAAAGATGTCTGTTCTTTTGTGTTTCATTATTACATTATTTAAGTCTCTAAGTGGGTCAAATTCTACATTTTCCTTGTTCTTCTTTTGTATGTTGCTTCATCTTAAGGAAATATTGATTACGAGGTTATTAGATCATTGTTTCAAACGTATGGTTGTTTTCAATTCTGGCTAATTATAGTAGTGACTGATTAGGTTGAAGCTTTTTTTAATGTTTCTTTTTATGATTAGGTTGAGGTTGAACAAGCAAAACACATGTTTTCAAGAGACAAAAGTCGAAGACATATATAAATATTATAGTAATGGACTATCTGGTCAAAAAGAAGATGTGTAATGTCTACTCAAGAGACAAAAGGTGAGATATATCCTTGCATTGGACATCAATTATATTGAGTGGTATATAAAATATTTCCTTTAAAATATCAATACATTTTAGGGTATAACATTATCAAAGTATGAAATAATAAATTTGGAATATTAGAATGACTCACCATTTCTCTCCAATGCCATTTCAGAGTATGATCTCCTTTATCTTTTTCCTCTTTATCCCATAAGGCCAAAAATTATCATTTACAAGTAATCTCTTCATCCCAATCATAAGTGTTCTTTTCAAGATATGATGCATATTTAATACATAATATTATCGTTTTGAAGGGGAAAAAATTGAATTTGCAGTCTAATTGACTAAAAAGTACCCCACATATCTTCCTTAAATATTAGAATATATGTAATATATTTATTGTATTAGATTAAAGGTGTGGTCAAATAACTAATTTTATTTCATTTGAATAATCTGATGCTCAAATACTGCAATTTTGCTTTTATTAAATCAATCTAGTAGAACAACAGGAGTACACTGTTATTTTTTACTATGTGCATTTAATAATTACCATATCTTATTTACATTGAATCCATCTCCAAAATTGAAGAAGTTACATTAAAACAGTCTTTCTTTATTTACTTTTTGAAATTTCAGATAATATGTGTGGGAGAAACAATATCTTTTTTTAAACCCAAAAATCTTGTAATTATAACCTCACATTCTTCACTAACAATTTTCTTGTAGCAATCCATGATATTTATAATTCAATCATATCATATTTGCAAGCGTACCTCACAAAAGAGAAATTGTTCATAATCACCGTTCTAAAGTTGCTCTTATATTCTGGTTGATTATGCATGTTTACCCTCAAAATCGGATAACAATTAAATTTGTAAGTGGTTTTAAGGATACGCGGATTTATTTGACACAAAGCAGTAAATAAAGACAAATTAAATTAAATAAGGATTAAACAAGCTCAAACCACACGAGGAAGACGATTTAAGCCTTAGTGAAATATTTGCCCTCGATCCGGACTCGTAACAACAAGCACTGACGAACGAAAGCATAAGAACTAATAACATAAAAAATAATAATATATTTCCTTGGAATACGTGTTACAATGTGGTATCAAATGAATTGTTAGACTCCCTTTATATAGTAGGGGAGTCCTATTTTAGGTACAACTCTATAAAAGGTAAAAAAATCTTCTGATTTGCTGATTGTCGATTCCTTATTGATACGTGCCGAGATTTTCGCCGTAACATTCGGCCGGTCACGGATATTTCGGCCTTCTGGTGGCTATGCTGGATCATCTGACAATATTCTTCGAAGTCGTCGAGGCTAGGATCGATTCCGGGATTGCGCCCTCGATATCCTCGAAGACAGGCATCATGCCCTCGGGTTATAACCCTATGGTACTTAGGCTCGGTTTCGGTCCCTTATTATCATATCTCGAGCCTGGCTTATCTTGTCGGAGGCTAGGATGTACCATGAGCTCGATTTTACCCATATACAGATAGTCCCCTCATTTTTCAGAGAGTAAACGACGAGAAACGATATGAGATTCCGGTTCTTACTCCGATACACCGTGACAGAAACGACAAAATAACCGAAACGTCTCGTCAATCAAGTCCTAATGGCATTAAATGCATGTCAGACGACGGTCGGCCATCCCTGGATGCCAAAAACCGCTGAACTACTATAAATATCCCTTCCTTCTTTCATTTTTACTTCACATCCAAACCTTCTACCCTCGTATCTTTAAAATTTCAACATTTTCTAGCACTTTTACTCCGGTTTTTCGAGACCCTTTGCAAGAATTTTTACCCGTCTTTATCTTAAGCCATCAGGTCCAATCTTTCAACTTCCTTTCTTTATCTACCTTCCTCAAATTTTCCTCCATTGTTTAAAGAGATGGCAAAGACTTCAAAAATCGTTCCCCAAAAAGAACCCTTCTACTTCGCGACCGGCTACTGAGGCCGAGGAGACTGTTTCACGCGCTATCGTCGATGAACCAGTACCTGAACCCCCTTTGAAAATGTTCATCCCCGGGGGATGCTCGGTCAACATTGATTTCAAGGTCGAAAAGCCTTCCTCTGTACAAGGCCGGTATGAAGAGGTCTCGAGATACATCTGCTCGATCACCGAAGAGATCCTCCCCACGGTCCGAAAAGACTGTAACTGGGCCGATAAGGACATAGTGGTCCCCGACCCCGATGAAGCCATTACCATCCATGTCGAGGGATACCTAAGTGTTTACACTTATCCCTTTACATTAGGCCCGGTGGATCCGGTCATTTTGGATTTTTTCAGAAGGTACAACGTGTGCCTAGGCAAGATTCACCCATCGCTCTGGAGGATCGTGATCCTCCTTTGGTTCATTGTGAACAAAATAGATGGATGTTCGTTCACCATCAACCATCTTTTATGCTTATATAATCCTCGAATCTTCCGAGGGGACTGATAAAGCTTGTGCGGCGGGCCAGTAAAGCCTCATTTTCAAGTATTGATGAGGATCGAGATCGGGGCTGGCAAGGCCGTTTTGTCCGAGTGAGTATTTCAGACTTAATCCCAATCGAGTGCAGGCCATTCCCCGAGAAGTGGAATACCTCACATAAGTTTGATTTACTTTCGAATGTCGATTTTACACTTACTTCTCTTTTTCTCACTGATGTTTTTGTGGTGGTGCAGCCTTTGCTCGGGTCCCGAATGTTGTCGTATCACAGATGTCATATTCCAAGCGTTTGTGGCGCAAACTCTCGAAGGGTCGTTGGGAGGCCCGTTCCCATGGTGAGGCTTCTTTCCCGAGTAGGTAGTATTAGGATTTCTCTTTTAGTATTAAGCCCTTACTCCCTTTACTTCTTTTTGCAGGCTTATCTAAGGACATCGAGCTGAGGCCTCCGGCCGGCGGCGAGGACTTACCAATCGAGTCCCCTGCTCTAAGACAGGCCGAAGAGAAGAAACAAAAAAGGGCTCCGAGTTCCTCGAGCTCGGAGAAAAAGAAAACAAGAAGGAGGCTGGTGCGCAAGCCAAAAGAAGGCACCAGTGCCCGAGCACCACTTCCGGATTTGCTCTACCGGCTGAGAGATGAATCCGAAGAAGAAGAAGAAGCCTTTTTCCTGATGGCCTGCTTTCCGTCACAGCTCAAAGGGCCAGGGGCCTCCGAACTAGAGAACCTCAAGGCCGACCTGCCTCAAGCTAAGGAGGTCGATGAGGAGGCTGGGGCCGAGGCTTTCTAAGATGCGGGCAGTGCCCCGAAGGAAGAACTCGGTGTGATAGACATCACCGAATCACCCTTGTTTATAGAGTCCATGTATAACGAGGCCCAAACGATGAAAAAGCGTCCCAACGAGGGTGCCCATGGAGCGGACGACCCCTTTCGCGGCTTCTTTGATGGCGTGGATTCCAACGCCACAGAGGACGTCACCGGATTGGGTGATTTAGAGGCACCGAAAAAGAGTTCATCTTCGAGAGCAAGCGGGTCTTCCTCGATCTCGAAACTAATCAACCAGTTCCCAGCTCCGAGTGAAGATCCTGACGGGAAGCGATCCATCATCATCTCTATTTCGGAGGATGCCCGGGTCCTCTCCGCCCCCATAGGGGTGGCCAGTACCTTCGGTGCATGGTGACCGAGGAAGACCAAGCCAAGATGAACGAGGTAGACGTGCCCTGCCTGTTCAAAGAAACACAACATTCGTTGAACTAGGTAACTTTAGATATCTCTTGATGACTTTAATTTCTCCTTTTGTTCTCAGACTAATCCATAGATAATCCTAACATTTTTCTTTGTATTTGTAGGCCTCGGTGCTTCACCATGAAACTTTCCTTCGGTATCGGGATGAGCTAAACCAGCTTGAAACCAAAGTTTGAGGGCTCACTTAGAAGAGAGATACCTACAAACTCCTCAGCAAGCAATGTGAAGGAGAGGCTAAGAGCCTTCAAACTGAGTTGGAGGTGGTTCGGAAGGAACACTCCGACCTGGTCGAATAGGTAAAAATATTTGAAGTTAGTGAAGATGAGCTAGACACAGTGACTAATGGTCAGAACCCGCAGGTCCAACAGAAGATCGATCGGACCGACCAACTCCGAGCCGAGATGGATGCAGTCAAGGTCGAAGCCGAAGAATGGAGAGGCAGGATAGACCATCTGGCCTCGGAAAAGGAGACTGCCCGGATACAGTTGACCTCGGTAGAGGTCCAGCTTCGGGCAACAAAGGAAAAGGCCGAGGTACAGGCCCAAAAATTGAGAAGCTCTAGTCTCAACTAATCTCGGCCGTCTCCGATCGAGCAACCCTTGCAAGGAGCTCAAAGCGGCCAAGTCGGTGGTTGAAGTGACCAAAATTGATGCCAATGAGATGATGCCCCAGTATAAGGCCGACGTCAAGGCAGCCCAGGACCGCTTAAGGGACATGGTCGAATACACGAAGTGGCAGTCTCGAAGGAAGGCCCTCAGGGAGGTTCATGCTCGGGGTTTTGATGTGTCAGCCGAGATCGCGACCACTAAGGGGTTCGAGGCCGAGGCCAAGAAGTTTGCATACCTTGAGGATGAAGAAGACTCCGAGGGATCGGGTGGATTCGAGGACGGAGGAGACTCCGATGGTCCCGGTGACGAGGTGGGCTCCGGTAGAGACGAAGCCGTTTAAGTACTTTGTATATTTTTCTTTGTTTTTGTATTTTGCACTTTTGTACCTTTTTTGTCAAGGCTGTTTGGCCTTTGTAAAGATCTTTTCATTATATATATATATATATATATATAAGGCTTTTTTTCCCTTCGATAGTTTTTAAGCTCGTTTCTTTTTGCTTTGTTCTTTATGACTGCAAAGATATCGAAATGCCTTAGCATGTAATAATTAGGTCTTGTTCGGAGGTTCGAACAGGCCTTTCTTTTGATATTATTTTGTTTACGATTCGTGGGGCCTCGGTATGACCGAAAGCTTTCCCCAAAATATATAGAACTTTTTAGATGATAATGTTGCCGAGGGTAGCTTTTTGAACCGGCTTAGAAATTTTGAAGGCCTTGTTTTTGTTACAGGTCTCGGACGTCTGAGCCGTTTTAGTATGGTCGTAGCCTTTTTAGTTTGGGTGTTGCCTAGTGGGATTGTTACCTTGAGTTATCTGGGCTTTCCCAAGAGAATGGGGATGGATGTCGCCTTTAAGGTTCGGGCACTGCCTAATAGATCTTGTGCCTCCGGGATCTGATAGCCCGGGCCATCCAAGTTTGTCTTTGGACAGCAGTCCCGAGTTAGTGTGATCCTTTGAACTCGGATAAAGGCAACCCTTGGGCTCGATATCTTTAGGGGATCGAATGTAGGAAATTCCTTAAGAGGAATTATTTTTAAGGGACAAGATATTTATCCGCAAGGTAGAAACTTATTTTTATTTCTGTGCGTAATATATACGATTACACATGTGTACAAGCTTTATGTTAGGGCTCAAGTAGTCTATGTGGGCACAGTTCATTTGACCGTTTGGCCCTTACAGTAAATCCTATCGATCGAGCCGATACTATTCGATCACAAAATTTCTTTCCTTGCTAAAGTCATTATCCGAGGGTGATGCCCCCCAGTGTTCGAGGCCTATCATAGAGAAGCCTCGAATGCTGTTATCATGATCTTTGACACCGGTTTGTAGCCGGACTTTAATTCTAAGTTAGCACGATTTACTGTTGCCTCGTTAAAAACCTTGCCAGAAAACCCATTTGGGACAAAATCAGTTCAAGGGAAAAAGAGTGTAACGCATGCTTTCAGGCCTAAAAATTGTGTCGTTCTTCGACGGTTGCCTACAATTGTTAGTTCAAAATCCAAATAAGTAAAAGGAATGAATGGGGTCGTACCTTAGCAGTAATATCGCTTCAAGTGAGTTATGTTCCAGTTATTCGGTAGTTGCTCACTGTTTATTGTTCCGAGTTTGTATGATCCCTTACCGGTGATTTCGATAATTTAATAAGGACCTTCCTAGTTCGGCCCCAACTTTCCCTCATTCGGATTACGGGTGCTTAGCGTGACCTTCCTTAACACTAAGTCCCTGACATTGAAATGTCGAAGGTTGGCTCTTCGATTGTAATACCTCTCGATTCGCTATTTTTTGGCGGCCAACCAAACAAGGGAGGCTTCGCGCCTTTCATCCATCAGATCCAAGCTCGTATTCATGGCTTCATTGTTTGATTAACTTGAGGCTCAATTCTCTGACTTCGACCGATATTAGAGCTTCGGCGCCGTAAACCAGCGAGAACGAGGTGGCCCCGGTACTGGACTTCGAGGTCGTACAGTATGCCCACAGGACTTCGGGCAAGATTTGTTTCTATTTTCCCTTGGCGTCGGTCAACCTCTTTTTGAGGTTTTGGAGTATGGTTTTGTTAGTTGACTCTGCTTGTCCGTTCCCGCTTGAGTGGTAGGGTGTTGATAGGATCCTTTTGATCTTATGATCCTCGAGAAACTTACTTATTTTGCTGCCGATGAACTATTTCCCATTGTCGCACACGATATCGGTCGGCATCCCAAGCCGGCATATGATGTGGTCTCAAATGAAATCGATGACTTCCTTCTCCCTGGCCTTCTCATATGCTTGGGATTCCACCCACTTAGAAAAATAGTCAGTAATAAACAATATAAATTGAGCCTTACCGGGTGCCCATGGAAGGGGACCAACGATATTCATCCCCTATTTCATGAACGATCAGGATGACAAGACCGAATGTAACAGCTCCCCAGGTTGATGAATCATCGGAGCATGACTTTGACATTCATCACATTTTTGTACGAACCCCTTCACGTCTTTTTCCATGTCGATCCAGTAGTAGCTGGCTCTGAGTATATTTCGAACCAATGATTCGGTGCCTGAATGATTTCCACAGGTACCTTCGTGAATTTCCCTCGGAACGTACTCAGTATCTCCCGTTCCTAAACATATCGCGAGTGGGCCATCGAATGTTCTTCTGAATAGGGTTCTGTCTCTGAATAAGCTAAACTGCGCTGCCTTCGTACGCAGGGCCCTTGATTCTTTTGGATCTGAGGGCAGTTTTTCGGTCTTCAGATATTTTATATATTTGTTTCTCTAGTCCCAAGTTAGGCTCGTTGAGTTTATCTCGGCGTGGCCTTCTTCCACTACCGATCTCATGAGTTATATGACTGCCCCCGAGTCAAACTCATCGTCCTTGACCGATGATCCCAAGTTCACAAGGGCATCGGCCTCACTGTTTTAATCCCGAGGTACGTGTTGTAGAGTCCATTCCTTGAATCGATGTAATGTTACCTGCAACTTATCCAGGTACCTTTACATTCGTTCCTCTCTGACCTCGAACATCCCATTAACTTGGTTCACCACAAGAAGGGAGTCGCACTTAGCTTTGATCACCTCCACCCCCAAGCTTTTAGCTAGTTCGAGACCTGCAATCATGGCCTCATATTCGGCTTCGTTGTTAATCAAGTTTACAGTCCTAATTGATTGTCTAACTACATTTCCTGTTGGTGGCTTCAATACGATGCCAAGTCCGGACCCTTTTGCATTCGAGGCACCGTCCGTAAGGTAGGTCCAGTTCCACGAAGAAGTCCGCGAGTTCAACAATATCTCTCTTTCAACCTCGGGTATTAGAGCCGGCGTAAAGTCGGCCACAAAGTCTGCAAAAATTTGAGATTTAATGGCGGTCCGAGGCCGATATTCAATATGGTACCCGCTGATCTCCACGGCCCATTTGGCCAACCGTCCTGATAGCTCGGGTTTATGCATTGCATTCCTCAATGGGCAAGTAGTCACAACACATATGGGATGACATTGAAAATACGGTTTCAGCTTCCTAGAGGCGCTTAGCAAAGAAAGCGCCAATTTCTCTAGGAAACGGTATCTAGTTTTGGCCTCGCCTAAAGTTCTGCTAACATAGTAAATGGGAAATTACGTACCTTTCTCTTCCCAGACTAGGACTCCACTTACCGCTATCTCAGATACTGCCAAGTACAGGTATAACTGCTCGTCTATCTTTGATGTGTGGAGCAACGGTGGGCTCGATAGATATCTCTGGAGCTCCTCTAAGGCCCGTTGGCACTCCGGTGTCCACGAGAAGTCATTCTTCTTTTTCAACAGTGAGACCCCGTTGGCGCCGACATTTTTTAGTCTGAACGGCATCACATTATAGCAGTAGGTGCCATACTTGGTGATGAAGGAAGTTTTTTCCTGATCACCCGAGTCCATCCGAATCTAATTGTACCCGGAATAGGCGTCGAGAAAACTGAGGATCTCGTGGCCGACGGTCGCATCAATCATGCGATCGATGTTAGGCAAAGGGAAAAAGTCCTTGGGACATGCTTTATTCAGGTCTTTGTAATCCACAAACATTCTTAATTTGTTCCTCTTTTTGGGGACTGCTACTACATTTGCTAGCCAGTCCGGGTATTTTATCTCCCGAATGGATCCTATTTTAAGGAGTTAAGATACCTCGTTCTTGATGAAATCAAGTTTGACCTCGGACTGGGGTCTCCTCTTCTGCTTGACCGGGTGGAACTTCGGGTCCAAGCTTAGCTTGTGAGTGGTTAATTCCGGCGGGATCCCTATTATATCAAGGTGGGACCAAGCGAAAGGCTCTTCGTTAGTTATAAGAAATTGAATTAGTTTTTTCCTGAGCTCGGGATTTAACCCCGTACCCAGGTATACCTTTCGATCGGGCAAGTGTTCGATCAATATGACTTGCTCCAGTTCCTCGACTGTCGATTTGGTGGCGTCGGAATCATCGGGAGCCATGAAGACCTGGGAACCCCGTAGTCATCGTCCTTACCCATCTCCTCCTTCTCCGATTGGGACGGAGACGGTATCGGTAATTGCTATTTGGTTTCTCCCTTGGTGACGAGACCCAACTCTTTTGGTGTCGAAAGTATGGATATCAGGACCACTTCGTCAACCGCAAACATCTCTTTTGAGGCCGGTTGTTCTCCGTAAATTGTTTTTATTCCTCCCAATGTCGGGAACTTCAACACCTGATGCAGAGTCGAGAGTACCGCCCTCATATTGTGAATCTATGCTCTACCGAATAAAGCATCGTACCTCATGTCCCCTTCGATCACATATAACTTTGTATCCTGAATGGTCTTGGTGGTATTTACTGGTAATGTTATATCCCCTTTAGTGGTCTCACATGCTATGTTGAACCCGTTTAGTACTCGAACCGCGGGCACTATCTAATCTTGTAGGGCGAGCTGTTCCACGACCCTCGATCTGATGATGTTGGCCGAGCTACCTGGATTAATTAACACACGTTTAACTCGAGATTTATTTATAAGTACTTATATTAGTAGTGCATCATTATTGGGCTGCACGATCCCCTCACTGTCTTCATCGTTGAAGGATAAGGTTCCCTCCGATACATAATCCTGAGTTCTTTTTCCCCTAATGATGGATACTTTGGTGCGCTTCAGCATCGGCTCCTGGGGAACATCGACCCCACCGATGATCATGTTGATGACGTGCTGAGGTTCCTCCTGTTCGGTCTGTTTACCTGAATCTCTGTTCCTAAAGTGGTTCTTGGCTCGATCGCTTAGGAACTCTCGGAGATGCCCGTTATTGAATAGCCGGGCTACTTCCTCTCTCAATTTTCGGCAATTTTCTGTCCTGTGATCGTGAGTGCCATGATATTTGCACATGAGATTAGGATCCCTTTGGGCTGGATCGGATTATAAAGTTCGAGGCCATTTGGTGTCTCTGATACATCTAATGACGGATACGATGGCGGCAACGTCGACGTTAAAGTTGTACTCCGATAGTCTTGGTGCTTCTTTCGGCCCGATAGGTCTGTCGAAACTATTTTTGCTAATGAGTCCCCAGTTGTTTTGACCTCGGTCGCTTCTTCTTTCACTTTTCACGGGGTTTCGCCCAGATCCACCACCTCTTCGGTCTCCATTGGATGGCTGATACTGATCCCTGTTCAATCTTGGCTCACGATCAATGTCTCTCCTGACTCTGTCAACTGATCTGACGGGATAAACGGACCCGGAAAGGGCCCCGAGTTGATCGTCTTCAACCCTGATTTTTGATTGATACCGATTATGCACGTCGGCCCAGGTGACAGCTGGATACTCCACTAGATTTTGCTTCAACTGCTGTGAAGCCAACGAGCTTCGAGCATTGAGTCCTTGGGTGAAGGCTTGGACGACCCAATCATCCGCGACTGGAGGCAAGTCCATCCGTTCCATTTGAAACCGGGATACGAATTCCCTGAGCATATCGTTATCCCTCTGCTTCACTTTGAAAAGGTTTGACTTCCTGGTCTCGATCTTGATAGCCCCAGCGTGTGCTTTTACGAATGAAACTGTAAGCATAGCAAACGAGTCAATAGAATTAGGAGGTAGATTGTGATACCATATCATAGCTCCCTTGGATAGAGTTTTCCCAAACTTTTTCAGCATGACGGATTCAATCTCGTCATCTTCCAAGTCGTTCCTTTTGATGGCGCATGTATAGGAGGTCACATGCTCATTTGGGTCGGTCGTTCAGTTATACTTAGGAATTTTGGGCATGCAAAAAATTTTCAGGATCGGCTTCGGTGCTGCGCTCTGAGAAAAAGGTTTTTGAACAAACTTCTTGGAATCTAGGACCTTCAATATCGGAGCCACTCCTGGGATTTGGTCGACCCTGGAATTGTAGGTTTCCACCTTTTTGTCAATGGCTTCGATTTTCTTCTCCCCTGATTCTATCCGCTTTGTCAATTCATCGAGCATTTTTATGATCTTGGGGTTAGTTCCCGATTCATTTTCATTCGGTCACTCTGTGATTGGTTCATTTTTGCGGATGACTTCCCGGGACGGCTCAGGCTCAACTCTGCTCGGCGCTCGACTTTGGTTTTGCAATTGGGTTATTGCCTCCTGTTGAGCATGTAACATTTCAAAGATCACTCGCAAGTTGATCCTATCGTTTTTACCGTTGTGCGTATTCTGGGTAATTGATTGGACTTCCCTGCGTACGCTATTCTAGGGATCGGTAGGCAAATTTTTGTTGATGGCCACATGCGAACTGGCATCGATGGGATCCTCCACTGGGACTCCGCCGAGATCGATTGGGGGCACCTCGTTATCGGGTGCAGCATTGTTGTTTTCTCCATGGTGGCTAGACTCCGTATCTGTATTTAGAGGGGCAGACTGCGGGTTTGACATTTTAATTTTAACCTGGAATCAAAGACACTTCAAAGAACAAGCGTAAAATAGGGTGTGTTACAAGAATTTGTATCAAATTACCGTTATTATCCTTAGCCCCATGGTAGGCGCCAAACTGTTTATCCTCAAAATTGGATAACAATTAAATTTATAAGTGGTTTTAAGGATACGCGGATTTATTTGACACAAAGCAGTAAATAAAGACAAATTAAATTAAATAAGGATGAAGCAAGCTCAAACTACACGAGGAAGATGATTTAAGCCTTAATGAAATATTTTCCCTCGATCCGGGCTAGTAACAACAAGCACTGACGAACGGAAGCACAAAAACTAATAACAAAAAAAAATAATGATATATTTCCTTGGAATGCGTGTTACAATGTGGTCTCAAATGAACTGTTAGACCCCCTTTATATAGTAGGGGAGTCCTATTTTAGGTACAACTCTATAAAAGGCAAAACATCTTCTGATTTGCGGATTGCCGGTTCCTTATCGATACGTGCCGAGATTCCCACCGTAACATTCAGCCGGTCACGAATATTTCGGCCTTCTGGTGGCTATGCCGGATTGTTTGACAATATTCTTCGAAGTCGTTTGAGGTTAGGATCGATTCCGGGATTGAGTCCTCGATATCCTCGAAGGCAGGCATCATGCCCCCGGGTTCCAACCCAGTGGGACTTAGGCTCGGTTTCGGTCCTTTATTGCCATATCTCGAGCTTGACTTATCTTGTCGGAGATTAGGATGTACCATGAGCTCGATTTTACCCGTATACAATGCATAAGCTTTCAGGAAGAAAATTTCAACGATGTCATTCTACAATCTAGACGGTTGCTTCTAGTGATACCTAATTGCACTTGTTTATGTACTTACTTATGTATTTCTAATGCTTGTTACAAGATTTTTGGCACCTTTCACCTAAAAGTTTAACATAATGTGTAGTGTAACATCTTAGCGTCATCTGTAATGGTCTCTCTTGTTTTTTTGGGCTCTGACTTATTTGTAGTTACGTCACGTAATGCTCATTAAAGGAAAATATGTTCCTTATCAATATTTTGTCCATCCCAATGCTCGAATACGAAACCTCTAATTAAGAAAGAATGAATCCTATCCATCTTACTAGTTACCACAACCTTCGACGGTATAATGGTCTCTCTCCACACAAATATTAGAGCAAGCAACCCATCCTTTGAGTTTTGACCAGCCTACAGATCTCATGTACTAGATTAAACTCAATAGTAAAGGATAAAAGAGTAGTCTACAACTTCAAAAGGAATATCATATGATTAAGAGATCACAAATTTGAATTATAGTGTTACAACTTACAAGTTTGAACAGCCTAGCTAGCTGAACATACATTCCCTAGTGATCTCCTATTAACTATTGGGAAAGAAAGCAAGAAATGCGCATACTTCTAGAAGTATTTTACAAATTAAATTAACGATATTTATTCCTATTAATCGCCTATATATGAACCTAGTTAACCCATTAAAAACTTTTTTACCAATTTGCACATATTATCAAGAAAGTTTCAAGTATTTGTAAGGTCTAAGTACTAGCGTTGTCGATTAAAACTCCAAACCATACAAAATACAATCTTAACATTTCAAATTGAGTACTATATTTGCATCTAACTGATAATCCAATCTTAGTACATAAAACTCTACTGTGCAATGTGAATACCGGCTCCTCTTGACATATTTGATTCAAACCTTATTTTTTAATTTCCTTCCATTCAAATTAGATGTCTTATCATTTTTTATAATTAGAGTTCAATATAATTTATCTCATAAAAAAATGTACAGTCTTTTGCCATAATAAAATTTCACTTTGCATTTGTTTGATAACGATGAATTCTTACAAATGCATCATATTCATGTCATATTATTATAAAGTCATGCCGTGTCAAATAACAACTTATAATTGGATCATAAGGAATTGAAATTGGATCAACCCATAAGAGAGCTTACGATTTTGGGGATTTGCGGCCGTACCCTATATTTGTGCCACCTTTTAGCTTGTACCCTATTTTTAAAAGTTATTGATTTGGTAGCCAGCTGACAAAAAATCCGTAATAATATGATAATTATACCCTTAACAAAAAATATAAAACCTGCATCACGCATTAATCGCGTGCTCTGCAACCTCATTCGTAAAAACAGATCTCATCCTCTCCTCTCAACAGCTTTATCAAAAAACCAGAAATTTGAACCGGATTCATCTTCAGAATCACACTTGCATGAAGTTGTTTGACGGATATAGCATGAAGTTTTCACTTATAGATGTTCAAAAACTTTTCAAAACTTTAAATTTAATGCGTGAAGGATATAGAAAAAAGTTATTTTCACGTTGAAGTCTGAAGTTTTAATCAAATACAAGCTAAAACTTCATGCTAATGTAGCATGAAGTTGTTTCATGCTGAAGCTAAAACTTCATGCTAATGTAGCATGAAGTTGTTTCATGCTGAAGCTAAAACTTCATGCTAATGTAGCATGAAGTTGTTTCATGCTGAAGCTAAAACTTCATGCTAATGTAGCATGAAGTTGTTTCATGCTGAAGCTAAAACTTCATGCTAATGTAGCATGAAGTTGTTTCATGCTGAAGCTAAAACTTCATGCTAATGTAGCATGAAGTTGTTTCATGCTGAAGCTAAAACTTCATGCTAATATAGCATGAAGTTTTCACTTATAGATGTTCAAAAACTTTTCAAAACTTTAAATTTAATGCGTGAAGGATATAGAAAAAAGTTATTTTCACGTTGAAGTCTGAAGTTTTAATCAAATACAAGCTAAAACTTCATGCTAATGTAGCATGAAGTTGTTTCATGCTGAAGCTAAAACTTCATGCTAATATAGCATGGAGTTGTTTCACGTTGAAACTAAAACTTAATGCTAATATAGCATGAAGTTGTTTCACATTGAAGCTAAAAGTTCATGCTAATTAGGGGTGGGCATTCGGTATTTCGGTTCGGTATTAGGAATTTCGATTCGGTATTTCGGTATTCGGTTTATCAATTGTATATACCAAATACCGTACCAAATTAATTCGGTACGATTCGGTATTTCTTATTTTGGTTCGGTACGATTTCGATTTGATACATATTCATGTGTCACGTACTGCTAAGTGCTAAGAGCGTTAGCAAGCACAAATAAAATTTCAGTGCATTTCTAATTAAGAAAAATCTTTCCTTTTATTTTTTATTGAAAGGAAATAGAATCCAGAGGCATCAACATTCAGCACCACTAATAAGTAATATCTTTCCTTTGGAAATTAAAATGATAATGACTAAATTTAATACTAAAATGAAACGAAAAATTCTGACTAAAAGGAAAATCTTTCCTAAATGAATCAAATCCATAGGCATCATCAGTCAGCACCACTAAAACCAAATATGGACTGCAAAATCATACTGAACTCTGAGCAGCAGCTCAACCAGCAGCAGAATTTTTAATTCAAATTTACACTTTACACAGATGCAACAAAAACATTGATGCATCATGCAAAAATTACTAACGAGTAGCAGCAGTATTAAACACAATGCAACAAAAACAGAGAGAATTCAAGTTTACACCAATAAGTAATAACAACTAAAGTGTCACGCTCACAGTAGCAATAACATTATGCAAAGTTTGCAAACCTACTGGTTACTGCCATTCTGCCAAACATAAAGTTGTAAGTTTAACTAATAAGCAGTGCAGCAACAACATCAACATCAACATAAAATGATAAGAACACTGGCCCATAACATAAGTCTAAGTGTCTAACACATTAAGCTTAAATAAGTTTAACAAATTCTCAAAAATCAAAATAACATAAATAGTCTCGACTCTCGAATCAACTTTAGGAGCACGGGGCATTATTGAACTTGAACCTAAAAAAAGAAGATAAAATCATAAGTTAGAATATTATTTTTTGATGATAAAAGAAAAAAACTACAAAAGTATATCACCAAACAAATAGAATATTAAATTCACCACTGCAACTATACGCCAAAGTGATCAAACAATGGTAGTAGTGCTTCCATTATCTTCCATATCTAAAGATAATTCGACCAAATACATATGTCATACAAATAGATAAGTGTAAATAAACAACTGGGTTTAGTATCACAATGCCTAAGGAAAATAAACCCAGTGAAAACTACAATGCTACGATAAAATAGTCCCTTAAATCTGTTTGTGTACACTCAAACTACTGAAAAGCTGAATAACAAGTTGCAGATAGCAAATAAGTTAGTTCTTTCCCTCTTAATTTCGCCCAGGCCAAGTGATAAAATGTATTTTGTAAATGGCATCCAACTACCCATAAGTCTCCACGACTTAACTATAAACTAGACACCATAATATTACTTTTGTACTTACTATATTATCCTTGAGTCAATTGTTCAACGTACTAATTTAATGAAGATTGAAGAATGAAGAATGAAAAAGTTGTGAACCTGTTGAAGAGTTGAAGATTGAAGGTTAAAAATGAGGAAACAAGCAGTCACACTTGAGAGTCGTCGGCGCCGAGGTCGTTAAGTTGCCGTGACGCCGTCTCTATCGCAGTCGCAACACTCGCAGCCACAAGCTCACAGCCGATCTGTTCTTCACTTATTGAGAAACCTAATTCTAATTCCAATCCTTAGAAATAAGGGGGAAAGACTAAGAGAGTAATGGACTTGGGCTTAGTCTTGAGTTATTGGGCTAGAAATAAACTTAAAATTTTGGGTTGGGCTAGGGCAGTATAGGACAAGGAATTAGGAATTAGGAAGCACATGGAATACTTTATAAATTAAGTATTTCGGTATACCGAAATATCAAAATCTTAATACCGAGGACCGTGCCGTTATATCGAAATACCGAAAATTTAATACCGAATTATACCGAAATACCGAAAAAATCGAAACCGAAATACCGAATTAATTCGGTCCGATTCGGAATTCGATTTTTCGGATTTTATGCCTACCCCTAATGCTAATGCATGCTGAAGTTATTTATCCTGCAGTCTACAGTTTTATCATGAGTTTTATCCGAAACTTTAATCTAAACATGCTGAAGTTTTTTAGTTCATTTGCAAAAACATCAGACTAAACATGCTTAAGTTTTTGTCCTGCAGTATATAATTTTCTAATGAGTTTTAGCTAATGCATGCTGAAGTTATTTGGTTCATTTGCTAAAACTTCATACCAAAACATATTGAAGTTTTGTCCTGCAGTCTACAGTTTTGTCATGAGTTTTATCCGAAACTTCAGTCTAAACAAGCTGATGTTTTTTAGTTTATTTGCTAAAACTTCAGACTAAACATGCTTAAATTTTTGTCTTGCAGTATATAATTTTCTAATGATGTTTTGCTAATGCATGCTGAAGTTATTTAGTTCATTTGCTAAAACTTCATACCAAAACATCCTGAAGTTTTGTCCTGCAGTCTACAGTTTTATCATGAATTTTATCCGAAACTTCAATCTAAACAAACTGAAGATTTTTAGTTCATTTGCTAAAACTTCAGACTAAACATGCTTAAGTTTTTGTCTTGTAGCATATAATATTTTAATGTGTTTCTGCTAATGCATGCTGAAGTTATTTAGTTCATTTGCTAAAACTTCATACTAAAACATGCTGAAGTTTTGTCATGCAGTCTACAGTTTTGTCAATAGTCTTTTATTAAAGAAGGGCAAAATTGTCTTTTTAAAATACTTTTAATAAAAATACTGGTACGGATGCAAACGGAAAAATAAAATGGGTGCAAGTTAAAAAGGGGCGACCAAATAGGGCGCCCCATGCAATATTTACAACGTTCTTAGTAATTGAAAATGGCGCAGCCCATAAGAGAGGTGCACAGTCTTAGAAATTGAAATTGGCACAGCCCATAAGAGAGTTGTCTGCGTTTAGTATACGAATTTATCTAAACAATAGATGGTATTTTGGCATGGTGTGACAACGTACCCACATAATTAGCAGAGAATAGCCATAGTTATAGATATTGGCATCAAATAGCCAATAAATGTATATCACAACAATAATGTGTACATCACAACTTTTTCTTCCTTGTGCATCTCATATTAAAATTTTATTTTTATTTTTTGTATATCTAAAATATGAAATTATATATATAGTTATTTAACATTTATTGTTACCTTTTTATCGATGTATATCACAATAAAAATAATTATATTATTTGTATATGCGGTGAATAACACACCGAATGTATATCAAAATATATATATCAAAAATTTATTTTTTTTGTCTATGTATATCAAAATTTTATTTACTCCTATAATTATATTAATTATTTTTATATTTTAAAACTTTCTCTAAACCTGTTATATCAAAAAATAAATTTCACTCTCTTAAAATTAGTTAGGACGATTTGATTCCGACTTAACTTTTTTTTTTGGCCTTATCTAACAATGTATATCATGATATGTAACATGATATACACAAGGGTACACATAATTATATACATAGATATACACCACCTCAAACACATATATTTTCTTTTTAAGAAGAAGAAGAAGAAAATTGGAGTCTGCCAAAGAGATACAAATCAAATCAAACAAGATGAAGACAAGAAGAAAACTAGATAAAAAATAAATCTTTTTATAGAATTGACGTCGTGATGAGAAGATCTAAACTTCATAGAAAATGTATTCAATCATTACAACTTTCCAAACATTATCAAAGAACAAATGCCCTTCCAAATCCAGATTGAAGAAGAAAATTGCTAGATTGAAGAAGAATAAAAAAAGAAAAAGATTGAAGAATAATATTGGAGAAGAAATACGGGGAGAGAGAAGAAAAAAATACACGGAGAGATAATAAATAAGAAATTAGGGTTATTTAGGATTTGGCTATATAATGTCAGTTTTTTGGGGTTACCTTTTCCAAACCTAATATAAGGCTAAAATATTGTCAATTATCTTTATGTGTTGTCATACCATGCCATTTTCTCAAATTAGAATTTATGTAAAAGTTACCTGGGTTAGCTACTTTTTGGGCCGGTTACTAGAGTTTAGCCACCTTTTTTTTCCAAATACATTAGCAAAGTAGCCATTAGTTCAACTAAATTGATGTTTTTGCCCCCAACTAAAATACATAATACAACTCCACCAATCTATACAGAGTTTAAAGCTTTGACAAGTAAAAATCCAGTAAACTATGTTGGATTCAATAATTTGTTGAATTTTTAGACCCATAAATAATTTCTCAGTTTTGAACCTTTAATAATGCAAAATTCAGGAACAATTTTTTATTTTTGACATTTTATTAGTGCAAAATTCATGAACAATTCCCGATTTTTGAATTCATATTGTACCTCAACAATTTTGAACCTTTACTAGTATAAAATTCAGGAATGATTCCTGACTTTTGAACCTCTACTACGGCAAAATTCAAGAACATATCCTATAGTTTGAGTTTACTTATTCCGTCTTCTCCTTTTCCGGTTACTGACTCACTGTACCTTTCCCGTCCTAACTTTCTCAGTAAGCTAAGTCATTGAGATAATACATATTATACTTGTTTAACGGGTCGGGTTGAGCCGTTTCCTGACCGTCCCAGACCGATTGTAACTTGGACCGGTCATGACCGGTAGTTAAGGGGCTGGGTGGGCTGGGTTAGGAGGGTTGGTCCGTTTAAAAAGAAATTTCGATTAATCGGACCGGTCAAACTCGGTCAATAAAAAATACTATTGAACCGGTTAACCGACCCGGCCCGGACTACCCCGGACCGGTTCAACGGCTATAAATCTGAATTATTTTTTTTTAGTGATGTGACCGTTGGCAACGGTCAGCTTCAATTTGGCCGTTGCCCAACGGGTTGATTGCAAAAATAGCCCTTGTTTGGGCAATATTTTTTTAAAAATAACACTTTTAGTAATAACTAATTTAGCCCTTTGAAAAACTATAAATACACCCCCCTCTTCTTCATTTCGTCACTCATCTCTCATTTCTCAAACTCATATTCTCAATTATCATTCTCTCATTCTTCACCTAAAGTGCAATCAACTATTTGGCTCTCATTTTTTTTGGAAAATAATTTATCGTATTATTTATTATTTGAAGTTTGAACAATTGAACTTCAAACTTTGAACAATTGACGTTTCTTTGTGGCAACATTGGAGTTGCGAAATTATCAAGTGTTCAATTTACTGCCGAATTCGGTGCACTCCTTCCAACTCTTTCTCTTATTTACTATTTTATTTGCATATTTAATTTTTGCTAGTAGTTAAATTTTCACAATATGGTTAATGTTGCAAAAAGAGTTTGTAATAAGGTTGCTAATCAGGGTAATCAGAAAAATAGAAAAAGATGTACTATTTCAACATCTGGTAGTAATTTAAATGACTCTACACATGTTTCTGAAACTGTCACGACCCAAAATCCAACTAGTCGTAATGGCACCTAACCCAACCCGATAGGTAAACCAACTATCCACTATCCAATTTCAATGTAATTTAACAAGACAATTAAGTAAAAGAAAATATCTAAATATTATACATTCCCCAAGGACTGGTAGTACAAATCATGAGCTTCTAAAAATAGAGTTTACAAAGATGGTATGAAATAATACATCATCTGTTCGAAAGGTACATGAACATATTATTATAAATCTAAGGCTACCATGAACAAGGGGCAGCTACAACCGGAATGCAGGTACATCTTTAGATCCAGCTCCTAACGAACACAGCAACATCAATATCCAATATCTGCACGCAAGGTGCAGAAGTGTAATATGAGTACAAATGACCCCATGTACTCAATAAGTAACTAACCTAAACTTAGGTTGAAAGTAGTGACGAGCTGGAACACAAGTCGGGGTCCGACACCAATAGCCAACAATATTTCATAACAATATAATTTAAAGCAGCACAAGTAATAATTCAACAATAACAGGCTCAACTTAATCATGATTTCTGAAAATAGCTCTGCTTTTCAAGTATATAAGTGACAACTCAAGTCTTTTACGGAAGTTGCCAAAAATATGAGTAAGTTTTAAAATAGTAATGTTTCCAAAATTCCTTTCAACAATAAATAAAATATTTCATTTTCTTTCCACATAGCCAGTGAAAAATGCATCAATATGCCCATATGCTAATATCTGTGAGAAGAAAATGCATCTCTATGCATGTATTCAAGTGTGCATGTCAATGCGATGCAACTTAGTATTAAACTATATGCATACTCTCAGAGTATCATTTCACTCAGTCCTCCCAGTCACTCAGTCCTAACAGTCACTCAGTCCTCACAGTCACTCAATCCTCCCAATCGCTCGGCACTCACACTTAGTAGGTACCTGCGCTCACTGGAGATGTGTACAGACTCCGTAGGGGCTCCTTCATCCCAAGCGCTATAATTTGCACTGACAACTCACGTGCTGTAATAAAGCCTATAAGGCCTGCTGCAGGTGGGCAACCGCGATCCACATAATAATAAAGTATATAAAGCCAATATGACCTACTGCGGTGTGCAGCCCGATCCCATAATTATTCTCACAATCAGGCCCTAGGCCTCACCCAATCATCAATCTCTCCAGTCTCTCGGGCTCACAATGTCATGAAAATCAGCCCAAAATGATGATATGATGAATCAATAAATCGCAACAGAGACTGAGAGATGATATGAAATGAATGAACATGACTGAATGTTAAAATTTAAATTTAAACAAATTCAACAACAATATGACCTCTGTGGGTCTCAATAATACTGGCATATAGCCTCAACATGATTTTAACATGATTCTCAGCACAATAGCTCTAGTACAGAGATTTTCATGATTTCAGATAAGTTCAAGTAACTACACAGTTCCACAGGAATAATGGAATCATAGTTCACACGGTGCACGCCCACACGCCTATCACCTAGCATGTGCGCCACCTCAACACCAAACACATAATACGTATAATTCAGGGTTTATACCCTCAGCTCCAAGATTAGAAGAGTTACTTACCTCGAGCAAGCCAAATCCAATACCGAGCAAGCTGTACAATACTCCAGAATTTGCATTCCGCGCATATCAACCTCCATACGCCTTCCTATCTACTCAATTCAAGCCAAACGACTTGTATCTATTGAGGCAACATGCAAATTAATCACAATTTACTGTAATGCTTATAATTTAACAATTTACAAAACTTTCCAACTCCGCTCAAAATATTGACAGTGGATCCCATGTCTCGGAATCTGACGAAACTCACAAAATCCGAACACCCGTTCCGATACGAGTCCAACCATATAAAAATTATCAAATTACGACATCGGATTGACCTTCAAATCTTCATTTTATATTTTTGAAAGATTTTATAAAAAATAATTTTTCTTCCATAAATTCACGGATTCATGATGTACATGAATATAGAATCATGAAATATAATCAATATAGGATAAGGAACACTTATCCCAATGTTTTTTCGTGAAAATCGCCCAAAAATCGCCTTCACCGAGCTCCCCAACTTTGTTTTGTCAAACATGGCTGAAAACCCCCATTTTATGGGGTTTTTACGTCTGTGGCGCCACAGGTGGCGTGGGGCACTGCCTGTGGCGCCCTTTTCAGTACTTCCAGCAGTCCCAGCGCCAGGGATAGCGCCCTGCGCTACCCTGGGCGCTGACAGCGACAACAAATCATTTCCGACACGGAAATGGGCATAACTCTCTCATACGATGTCCGAATTCGACGATTCTTGTTGCTATGAATCCGTAATGTCAATACGTATTTTATGCCTCAATCAAAACTGAATTTGGAGCTTATTTGCGTAATGTGATACCACAAATTCTTAAAAAATCGATGTCGAAACATTCTAGGTTCGATGCCGAAATATATCAAATTAAGTCCGATTGGCCTCAAATTTTGCACACAAGTCATAAATGACATAACAAACATATTTCAAATTTCTAGAATCAGATTACGACCCTGATATCAAAAGGTCAACTTTTCGGTCAAACTTCCAACCTTAAATTTTTATTTTATCCATTTCAAGCCTAATTTAACTACTGACTTCCAAGTAATTTTTCGGACATTCTCCTAAGTCCAAAATCACCATACAGAGCTATTGGAACCATCAAAATTCCATTCCGGAGTTGTTTGCACAAAAGACAAACTCTGGTGAACCTCTTTTATTTAAGCTTCCAACATGAAATTCATTCTTCCAAACTAATCCCGAAATACCTAAAAATCAAAATCGACGATTCACACACATCATAATACATCATATGAACCTATTCAAGAATTCAAATAGAATAAAGGAGAGTAATTACTCAAAACGACAAGTCGGATCGTTACATTCTCCCCCACTTAAACATACGTTCGTTCTCGAACGTGCCAAGAGTTATTTTCCAAGCCATCAAATCACTATTTCATTTTACCACGCACATACCCGGGGTGATCCCATGCCACCCTATTCCATATAGGCCTGACAACATAACATAATTGAAAATTACTAATTTAGCCTTTGCCCATTAACCTTGGAATCCAATTTCCAACATCCAAAAAAATCTTTTCAAGGCCCGAATCTCACATCTACACATTGTATGAGTCTTAATAAGCTGTATTAGGCGTTAACCATACCCCGTATATAATCACATAACATACTACACAACTCGCATACTCGCAACACCATTTCCGACCACAGTAAGTACTTAAAACCAATCCGGTAATAGTATTAAACCTCATATCAAACAAAACCTTGTTCCCAAAACCTTCGTACACTGCTGATAATTAAAGAAACAAGTGGAATCTTATAACCACTTATCAGATCAACTAGTCATGGAGCTCTCTCGCCCCAACCAGAACCATAATCACTTTCTAAGCCGACTTTTAATATTATCCTCCCGAATATACCGTAATCAAACCTGATAGTACCCATTCTAGGTCCAATGACCTTATATTATTAAATACAACTATTCAATATACACGCCACACCAATATATCTCAAGCCAAAAACTGTGCAATCTGTGCATCCAAAAATGGAAAATATCTCAAAGAAGAGAACTGTTTCGCAAGTTCAGCTAGCACCACAACAATCTAATATTTACAACCAACTCCTCAAATTTCGTGAAGAGGATAACTGTAGGCGCATGTAAAAAATTCCTCAAATACGCTGCTCATGTAATTTTTATCGTAGAGGAAGGAAAGCAATGAAATCCGATAAATTATTAAAGAAATAAAATTCCCACACACGGCACAGACAACTCACGTGCCAATAATATGAATCGCCTGGCATGGTCACAGGCCTCCAGTCCCACCATATCATACAAGAGCAATTAACCAAGTACACTTGTATATGATAATGAAATAAGATTCTCTTGCTCCTGGACTGGTATAAATAACACGCCATAGTGTAAGCACGTGCAAAGTCTGCTATCATACTTCAAATTGGAAATTTAATGCAGAAATAGTAACTACCCCGTTTATTCAGGGAATTTGCCTCTTTGTAACCTCAAGTGTAGCCCAGATAGTTCTCAACAAAGGTAAGAACACGAGAAATATTATAACTTTATGCTTAACAGTCAACTCTAGGTATATCATAGCCTAAGCATCCTTCCGAGTATGAATACTTGCCCCGATTCTCGCACATGGGTTCAAACCTCACTTATATACGCACTCGTAGTACGCAGCTGTCCCAAATAATTAACGCAACTAGTGCCTCCACTGGATTTAAATAAAATACTCACTTCAAATAGGTCACCACCTTGAAACAATATGCTTCTAAGAACTCCAGTCTCCAAATTCATAGGACGCATGAATCATCATAACTGATCCCAACTCTAGTAATTGAATGACTAACACATCTCTCATGCACAATCATCCCACGAGGAATTCTTCCAAAAATTTTCCGTGCCACATAGCAATAATTAGAATATCAACAGTCTATCAACTAGGTGAGTACCGCAATACCGATGAACATCCGTAAGTCAAAACACTATGCGCCTTCTGAAATGCGCACCCTTCTCAGGGATTACCGAGCAGTTATAACATTCACCTAAATATCTGAAACTGACCATGCTGTCCAAAATTCTTGCCTTCCCTTCAAGACTGAACTGCCAACTTGTAGATGTAAATCTTAATCCCACACAACACACCACATCTATCATGCCATCATGTGACAAGCACAAGAATCTCATTATGAACTCTGAGTCACCAACAAATTACATACCTGGTTAGTTAGAAACCTTTCTCTTACTTCCTTCCAGGAGGAAATCACAATACACAATACGTTTCCCCACACCGGTAAAAATAATATCCGATTCAAACCATGGTAGAAACTATCAAGAACACTTTGAAATCCATTTGCACATAACCAAGCCATTAGAGCTGAATCTCCCTAACTCTACCAAGCCACGCAGGTCACCAAACCCAAGAATATTGCCACCAAAACATCTTTAGAGCCCCACCACATCATAGGTAACCAAAGAGCCAATCATACCATTACCATACTGGTCTAGCTTACTACCTGTCGTTCTATTTTCTCCGAGTTTCTTCTGAATTATCCTCAAGTTGACACTTCTCCTTGTCAGAACTCCACAATCCTTACCCAAAGCTCACCACAAGACATCCTAACATAAAACCACATCGCCCTAAGGCCCATAAGTTACTATATTATTCTTAAGCACCCCCATAAGTACCACAACCGAAACGCCTACTCTAAAAATACCTTATGTGAATTTAAAATTGTTCTTTTACCTTTTTCATGCTGGGCTGTAGAATCCATAGTCATACAGGATTACCACAAGTCCTGCACCATTAAATGTAAATCTCAAATTCTATCCATACACAAATTCGAAAAAATTCTCGATTGCCATATATAAATCTTGAACCCATTAGAACTTACTCGAGATTCATCCACTCTCCCCAAATCTCAATTTCACCGCCCAAACGGGCTGAACTGCCTATGCTCAATGTCACGACCCAAACTAACCCCTGTCGTGATGACGCCTATCGTGGAACTAGGCAAGCTGACTCATTTCCAAACAAACCGATATTTTCATTTCAAAGATAATTTTAATATTATTTAACATAAAAACCTTCATTTAAGGAGTTCAAATCAAAGAAAACAAAAGAGCAGAAAGAAAAGCCCGACATCGGGGTGTCACTAGTCATGAGCATCTACTACAAACTGTCTAACAATATCAAGGCTAACTCAACCTAGAACATAACTAAATACAACTAGAGGAAGATAAGAGGGAGACGAGCAGGGGCTGCGATCGCCAAATAGCTACCTTGCTATCTCCAAGAAAATCTGCAACCAGAACAATCAATAACCGCTACCTTGTCCAGCTACACCTGAATCTGCACACAAGGTGCAAGGAGTAACGTGAGTACGCCAACTCAGTAAGCAACAACAATAAATAAAGACTGAGCAGTAGTGACGATCAATAAAGCATATAACGTTCATATCAGGAAATCTCAGTAAAATACCACATGCTTTTAAAATCAGGATTTGAATCAAAACATCTCGTTTAAACCCAGTTCCAGTAAAAATCATTTAA